>CABHPQ010144544.1:30605-51702 GCA_902168405.1 Peromyscus aztecus
CTTTCTTTCTTTCTTTCTTTCTTTCTTTCTTTCTTTCTTTCTTTCTTGCCAGCCAGTCAGGTTTGGTTCTATCTCAGGTCTCTGGGGTATCCTGCCTCTGAGTCTTGGCCCTCACGGGTGAGCTGCCTCTCAGGGTATGGGTCTCCAGCAGGGCCAGTCATTAGTTGGTCACTCCCATAATTTCTGTACCATCTTTATCTAAGCACACCTTGTAGGCAGGACAAACTGCAGGTTTGTGGTTGGATTGTCGCCCCAATCCCTCCACTGGAAGTCTTGCCTGGTTACAGGAGATAGCTGGTTCAGGCTCCAAGAGGGAATAAATTCTAAAGAGACAACTGCAAACATCATAAAGAAAATTTGCTGTTGTGTGAATGTGGAAAAAATGAACTTAGCTTATTCTTCATGAAAAGCAGTATTTAAATCTCGTATTCATTTCCTTATTTTTTAAAAAATGCATTTTTATTAATAATAAGAACCCTAATGAAACATAATTGGTCACAGACACAAAGTAATAAACAAAGAACAAGACTTAAAAGTAGTAAGGGGAATAGCCGGGAAAAGGTGAAAGATCAGAGTAGAGCAGTTATATTATAAATATAAATATGAATAAATATGTTAAAATAAATTGCACACATGTCATGCATGTTCAAATACTTCATAATGAAAGCAATTATTTCATTACATATGCAACAATTATTATATGCTGATAAAATTCAAAGGGGGGAACCCATTTTAGAATCATAGAAGTGTAGTAGTACAGATTAGTTTAATAATGATAATTTGATTTTGATTGCAATGACTAAATGACTTTGTCTTCAAAGTATTGGTTGCTACATAGTCAAGAAGTGGTAACACATCGAATGTTCTGGATTTCTCCTAAAGATAAATAAGAATGTCTGATGCCGTAAGAATAAGGGAGAGACTCACAGAAAGAACTGTTAAAATAAAGCTATGTGTAGATTAGAGTTCAAAATGCATTTTCCATGAAAAATCTTATCCTCCCTTCCCACAAGACACCATGGAAAGAAAGCCTCCCAAGAGTTCTCTTCCTATGACTGCTAAAGTTATTTCAATAAAAGCAGTAGCTCACGTTGTATATTTCAGAAGTGCAGGAGCAGGCTGTGGAGCTTATAGAGTGGGTGGCAGCTTGTTTGATGGAGCCCCTCTCACCCAGAATTGAGCCCATTATCCTGTTTTGGTTTAGAGAAATGTGCATGTGTATGTACACAGGTGTATGTGTTGTCTGTTCTATGGAAAATGTGACAAGTGACTAGTTTCATGTAGACATTGTCAATGCGCAATGTTGATTGGTTTTTAGTAATGTTAAGAAAGTTTCTGTGTCCAAAAATATATACATGAGTACTAATGATAATACTACTAGGTCATTTGGAAATGTTTGTCTTTGGAAATGGAAGACTCTGAGTCAGCAAAAGTCTCTATGATACTCCTAGGAGAATGGTAGCACTTTAGAGGGAATTATCTTGCTTTCTTAATTAGTGACAGTTAAGAGTGTATAACCTATTGGGAGACAAAGTAATATGCCTTGGGTGCAGAAAATCATCAGGAAGGAAACAAAAGTGGCAAAGAAGATTCAGTCCATTTCACAGATTTGCTTAGATCTAGCTCTGACAAATGCCCTGTTCTCAACACATCTTGATTCTTGACCACAAAACTACAATTTTAGTTAAAAGACTATTATGTACTTTCTGAAGCCACTGTTCTTGCATTTAGAAGTAACCCTGCCAGGTTCTATCTTCCTTTTGTAAGAAATTAGTACTCATCATTCTTAACTCTGACTCATGGATACGGGTTTTCATAAAAGGGATTTTCCCATAGTAAAGAACCACATTGTCAGGAACTTTGCACTATGATTTTTAGTTTAAAGCATCTGAGATAGTTAACATTCTCCTTAGATTCACTAAGTACTATCTCTACTATAATTTATTTAATATTTTTGCTATGATTGAATTTTGCTATGACACAATATATAACAGTCTTTCTGAGAATTATGACATAAATCATATAATTGCAGTACAAGTAATTTAGACATATATATTTATGTTATGTATAACTTATAGAGAATGTACCAGCTTGTTTGATGGGGCATCTCTCATCTACAATTTTTTGTTTGTTTGTTTTTTGTTTTTTGTTTTGTTTTTTGAGACAGGGTTTCTCGGTGTAGTTTTGCGCCTTTCTTGGATCTCGCTCTGTAGACCAGGCTGGCCATGAACTCACAAAGATCCACCTGCCTCTGCCTCCCAAGTGCTGCGATTAAAGGCATGCACCACCACCGCCTGGCTTCTCATCTACAATTGAGCCTGTTATCCTACTGGATTTTAGAAAAACATGCATGTGTATGTGCACATGAATATATATGTATGTATATATGTATATGGACAGATAAGAATAAAATTAAGATATAAAAAAGAGGTACATAAAACACATAAATGTTGTTCTATGAAATATAGAATATAACAAGCCATGTTTATCAAGCAATGAACTATATTCAATAAAGAGCATTATTTTAAACTTTTATTTTTATTTTATTTCATGGGTATGGCTATTTTGCCAGCATGAGCGTCTGTGTTCCACATGCGTGCCTGGTGCCCAAGAATACCAGAAATAGGTGTTAGATCTCCTAGAACTGGAATTGAAGAGGGTTGTGTGCTACCATGTGGGTGCTGGGATTCCAGTCTGGTTTCTCTGGATAAGCAGCTAGTGCTCTTAACAGCTGAGCCATCTCTCTAGGCCTGTACTTCAAACTTTTAGAAAGTTAACATTCTCTTGAAAATGTGTTTTACGTATACACATTAAATATAGTTTATTTAGCTAAAACTCAATCTGTGTTTGAATCTGTGTATCCAGGTAATTGGAGCTTCTGTAAAGAAAACAACCAAACTCCCTCATTATTGTTTTCATTATTTTGGTACAATGATTTAGACAAAGTGTCAATAAGTTTACACACTGACATGCTTAATCTGCACAATAACCTTATATGTAGGTCATATACCACCAAGTCACGAATGAGGAGAATGAGGCCCATTGAATTTAAATTGGTCTCCCCAAGGTCTCACAGACTATCCACGGCACAGAGCTCATTTCTAATTTGACTTTATTTAGAATGCCACTATTCCCACTGAACGAGTATCAAATAAACTTTTTTTTTGCAGGGGGAGGGAGGGAGACATGAAAGGTGCCTATTTACTGTCACTCTGGGAATAAGTTCACAATAATATAAAAGTTTTTCTTCTCACAACTGTAGAAAGATGAAAACTTTAAAATACATTTAGTTAACTAGAGGTTCTTTTGTTTGCTTAATGAGCTAACAGTCACGCTCAGAGAAATAAACAGGTGAAAAGGAGAATGAGTTTGTAAAGTGCTATCTTTGGCAACAAGGGTGGTCTCTTTTCTTCTCTTCAGCATGTTTAATTATTTTGGCTTAATTTTGTTGAAGGAGGCAATTTCATGAGCATAGTACTCTATAATTAGTGACCAGCATCTCTCTCAAGGTGCTAATTTTCTATTAGTGAGCAATTGCAGTGCTTGATTGGCCTTATAAAGTGAAGTGTGCACTTTAAATTGGTTAAAATAACTGGTTGTGACCCTATCAGAAAGTAGCATTAGAAGACTACTGAAATGACCTAGATTTTATGACTGTGTTACATGATATACATTAGTCACCCTGACTCTTAACATACGTATCACCCAGTGCAGTGGCTTGTACTGGACCTTTTTAGGTCTTGCTATCTTGAAACATTTGCAAATACCAGAATGCTCAAGGTAAAGATTAATACAAAGTGTCTAATTATCATATGTTTTTCTATACTAAAAATTAGCTTACATGGTATTTGGAAGTCTTTCTGCATTCTACTCAAACATTCAAAAAGCAGAAACCACAGATACAAGTTCATTTACAATATTAAAATGTGAAATGAAGGTTAGTGTCCTCACTGTTTCCCCCAAATAAGTTGCACCACTGACATGCTAACAGAATTTCTGTTTAATGTAACTGGAAAGAATTGCGATGGCTAGAATTCGGGTACAGTTTAAACGTATTAGACAGGGTCTCTTGAAAGAAGGTTAGTGTTCCATTGTAAGTATTAAGTATGGCTTCCCCCAGAAAACCACTGACTAGGACACTAAGGAATCAGCCTTCCATCCTCATTCCACCCCTTGGTGTCACATGCAAGCATCCAAGACGCACTCTCTCTGGACACCCTGAAATCATGCCACCCAGGGAGTCAGGTCTTCCTGCCAGTCCAGGCTTTCCTCCGGCAAGCAAACCCTTTCAGCCTCCCACCATTTTATCTCATCCCCATTCCTGCATGGTAGGTCCCAATACCTATAAACAAGTTCTACCCAGGATCCCCAATCATCGTTCCTGGTAAGGGACTCAGAAGCATTTCCTACCAGGCAATCCATGGCTACAACACACTCCTAGGATCCAGAGGTGGCAACAGAAACCAAGCAGTATAAATCCTACCCAAAAAAAAAAAAAACAAGACCAGGTATCAACACCTAGAATTACAATCATTCCAAACCCACATTCCTAAAATCATAAAAACATAACCAACAACAACCATGAGAGTACATCTGCACTAGAGTCCAACATCCTTAGTACAGTCGACCCTGAGGAATGCAACATAGCTGAAGCACAAGACAGTTACTCAAAAATATCTGTTGTGAATGTGCTCATGGACCTTAAAGAAGATATGAATAATTTCATTTGAAATCTATGAAAACACAAGTACTCAGGAGAAATAAAGAAAACTGTTAAAGACATGAAAGTAGAATCAATAAAGAAAACTCAAATGAAGAAAAACTGGAAGTGCAAAACTGAGGAAATTGAACAAGAATTTTGGAGGCAAGACTCACCAACAGAATACAAGAGGTGGAGGAGAGACTCTCAGACATTGAATATAAGATAGATAAATGGATGCCCCAGTCAAGGAAAAATTTAAATCTAAAGAAATATCCAGGCACAAAACAGGCAGGAAATTTGGGACACTTTGAAAAGATAAAATCTAATAATAATACAAAGAGAGGAAGAAGAAACCTAAGCCAAGGGTACAGAAAATACTTTCAATAAAATCATAGAAGAAAAATTTACTAACCTAATGAAGGAGGTATATATCAAGGTATAAGAAGCATACAAAATACCAAATAGACAAAACCAGAAAAGAAATTCTTCTAGGACCATAATATTGAAAACATTCAATGTACATAACAAAGAAAGAAGAGTAAAAGTTGCAAGGGAGAAAGCCAAATAACATATAAAGGCAGACCTAATAAAATAACACTCAACTTCTCAATGGATACTCTAAAAGCCATAAAGTCCTGGACAGATGTTCTAAAAACTCTAGAAGACCACAGATGCCAGTGCAGACAAAAGTTTCAACCACAGGATGTGGAGAAAGAAAGATATTCTGCAATAAACACAATTTAAGTAGTATCTGTCTGCAAATCCAGCTCTACAAAAGGTGCTAGAAGGAAAATTTCAACTTGAAGAGGTTAATGGCCATCAAGAAAAAAAAAAAGAAAAGAAAAGACAAGGGATAAGTAATCTTAGAACAGAAAACCAAAACAGAGGGGAAAACCCCACACCACCCACACAACAGCATAATGGAAATCAACAAACACCACTCATTGGTACCTCAGTATCAAAAGTCTCAGTTCCCCAATAAAAAGACACCAACAAACAGATTGGATATGGAAACATAGCCCATCCTTCTGCTGTATCCAAGAAGCACCTTAATGTCAAAGATAGACACTATCTCATGATAGAAAGATGGAAAAGTATTTCAAATACACCATCCAAATAAGCAAGCAAGTGTAGCCATTTTAACATTTGACAAGACAGACTGCAAATCAAAACTACTCAAGGATAGGGAAGGACACTCATCAAGGGAAAAATCTACCAACAGAATATTCAAATTCTTATCATCTATGCACCAAACACAGGGTCACCCAAGTTCATAAAAGAAAAGTTACTGCAGATAATATTACATTTTGACCCTCATACAGTGATAGTGGATGACTTCAATATCCCACTCTTAACAATAGGCAGATAATTCAGACAAAAACTAAACAGAGAAATGTTGGAGCTAACTAACATTATAAACCAAATGGACCCAATAGATGTTTACAGAACATTTCACACAAACACAAAAGAATATTATCTTCATCTCTGCAGCTAATGGAACTTTCTCCAAAATTCACCACACACTCAAATTCAAAGCAAGCCTCAACAGATACAAGAAAATTGAAATAACACACTGTACATGATCACCACAGAATAAAGCTGGATATCAGCAACAATAGAAACAACAGAAAGATTACAAACTCATGAGAAGTGAACAACTCACTACTAAATAAAAAATAGACCAAGACAGAAATTAAGAAAAAATTTAAAAAAATTTAGAATTGAATGAAAGTGAAAACATGATGTACCCAAACTTATGAGATACTGTGAAGATGGCTTTAAAAGCTACATTCATAGCATTAAGTGCCTACATAAAAAAATTTGAAGAGATCTCACATTAGCAACTTAATGGTACACCTCAAAGCTGTAGAACAAAAAGAAAAAAAATAATGCCCAAAATAGACAGTAAGAAATAATGAAACTTGGGGCTGAGATAATAAAGTAGAAACAAAATAATAACAAAACAATAAAATTATCAATGAAACAGTTTGTTTTATTATTGTGGAAATCTGATAATGCTGACAAACCTTTAGCCAATTTTATGAAAAGTTGGAGGGAAAGAATTAACAAAATTATAGATGAAACTAGGTACATTGCATCAGATAATGAGGAAATCCAGAGAATCAAAAGGACATACTTAAAAAAAAACATATTTTACTAAATTGCAAAATGAAACATAATTTTCTTGATACACATCACCTGCCAAAGTTAAATCAAAATTGTACAAGTATTTAAACAGACCTATATCCCCTAGTGAAGTAGAAGCAGTCATTAAAAGTCTCCCAACCAAAAATTTTAGTGCAAAATTCTACCAAAATGTCAAAGATCAATTAATACCAATATTCTTCAAATTAATCCACAAAATTGAAGCAGAGGGGACATTGCCCAATCCTTTTTATGAAGCCTCAGTTACCCTGATACCTAACCTGCATAAAGACCAAAGAATGAGAATTACAAAACAATTTCTCATATGAAAAATGAGTGCAAAAATTCTCAAATACTTGAAAACAGAATCCAAGGGCACATCAAAAAATCCATCCACCTTGACCAAGTAGGCTACATCCCAGAGATGCTAGGATGACTCAACATACATAAATTCACAAATGTCCACAATACAAACAGAACGAAAGACAAAAATCACATGATCATCTCATTAGATGCGGAAAAGGATTTTGACAAAATCCAACACCCCTTCATGACAAAAATACTGCAGAGACTAAGGTTACAAGGACCTAAAAGAAGAGGAAATCAAAGCATTTCCACTAATATTAGGAACAAGAAAGGTTGTCTTCTCTCTCCATACCTATGCAATATAGTACTTGAAGTATTAGATCAATAAGACAACTGAAGGCAATCAAGGGAAATAGTATATGTATCTTTATTTGCCTATGATAAGATAGTATAATTAAATGACCCTGTGGTATTTTAATGTAATTGGCCCCCATAATTTCACAGGAAGTGGCACTATTAGAAGGTGTGGATTTCAATATGGCCTTGTTGGAAGAAGTGTAGTCACTGTAGGGGCAGGCTTTGAGGTTTTTCTATGCTCAGGACACTGCCCAGTATCCCAGTGGACTTCCTGATGCCTGAAAGATGTATGACTCTCAGCTACCTCTCCAGCACCTTGTCTACCTGCATGCTGCCATGTCCCACAATGATGATAATGGACTGAACCTCTGAATGGTAAGTGAGCCACCCCACCCCAATTAAATGTTCTCCTTTATAAGAGTTGACACAGTCATGGTGTCTCTCCACAGCAATAGAATCCCTAACTAAGACAAACCCTAAAATTTCTACCAAAAAACTGCCACAGCATGGCTATATTGCAGTTTATTAAAGTATTAAACTCAGGACATCTGCCTTCCTTTGGGTGACTTGAATAATTTTCAGGATTATATTCTGATTAGTTTAGGTTTTTGAGTGTAGTTCTTTTAGTGTTTTTAGTAGTTGTCTTTGATATTATAATGTGTATGGCTTATTGTTATCAACTAGGATACTACCAGTATTTGAAAACTTTGCAATGTAGTATACTCATTGGTATATTTGTTCCTCTACCCTGATGATACTTAAGTATGACTGCATTTATTATTAAAAGTTACTATAATTATTACCATCTACTTGCCGGACAATTCATAGTCATATTTCTGCCCTTTCCATCCTTCCCTCCTTGATGATGACTCAGGTTTATTCTTATATCATTCACTTTCTGCCTTGTGAACCTCCTCCACCTAATCTTAAGTGATATTGCTGCTGGATTCATTTCTCTTCCTTTACCATTTTCATCTCTAAAAGATGACATCACTAGATATGGTATGGAAGGCTGACAAAATTTTTGCATTTGAATTTTGTCCTGCGTCCTACTGAACACCATGGTTTCTGATGAAAGATTTGCTATCCTTTAAATTGGTAGACTCCATAAAATCTCCTTGACTGCTTTCAACATTTCCTCTAAGTCCTCTGCAGTGTAATGATTATATGCCTTAGAATAGAATTCTTTTTTTGGATTTGCTTACTTTGGCTCTAAGAATTTTGCTTTTTGGCAAATTTTGGATGCTGTAATGTTAGTCTATATTTCTTTGAACATTTTTCAGATGCATTTTCTTCTTTCTCTAATGTTTTGACACAAATTAAATTAATATTGAGTTCTTTGCTTTTTCTAATAGTTACTTGAAGCTCTATCAACTTGTTTATCCAATCTATTGTACTTTACCTCATTTAATTCCTTTTCTCTGCAATCTTGTTTTTTATTAATGATACTGGTTTAGAGGCTTTTTAAAAAAATTATCATTTTACCTTTAGTTGTATGGTTTTCATTTGACTATTTTTTCTTTTTAAATTTATTTTAAATGAAAAATAAATATTTGAGTACATGTTAATGGGCTGTCTTTAATGTATAGACGTATGTGGGCATTGCAGAAACATTTGTCTCCCTAAGCATTATTTCCTTGATAGCAAAACTTTTAAAATAATGTCTTCCAAATTCTGGATAGCAGAAATGCAATATTGTCATATGGCTATGCTGCCATGCCCATCAGAACTTACTGCTCCTATCACACAATTACACAGGACTATTGACTGTGACATTTCGCCATCTCCCTTTTGCCCACTGACCTCAGCTTCTAGGGATCACTGACTCTCAAGTGTTATGAGCTCACCATTGGCTGGACTTCATTACAGTTGAGGTTTACAAGGTTCTTGTCCTTCTGTGTTTTCCTATTTTACTTCTCATGATAATACTCAGGTCCTCTTGTGTTGATTGCAGATGTCGTTGTGGGTGAGGAATAGTCCATTGTCTACATCGTCAACAGTTTACTGACTCACTGGTTGATGGGCACATAAGTTGATTTCATTTTTTTTTTTGTGGATACTGTAAATGTGCTGCAATCAGCATGGGAGTGAAAATGTTTTTTGATATAACAACTTCATTTTCATTTTGATATATGCCCAGTAGTGGATTGTTGGAGCATATGTTAGCTCTATTTTAAATCTTTTAAGTGTCTTCATACTCTTTATTACTGGTTATACTAATATCTTTGGGCTAGCTATAAATCTTCCTTTAAGAAATTTCTTAGATATATTCCACTTTATGATTTTTTTCAGTTTTGACTTTGAGATTTTAGAATTATTTGCCTTTTTGTTTTTTGAGACAAGGTCCTGATATATAACCATGGTTGGACTGGAATGTTCTATGTAGACCAGGCTGGCCTCAAACTCAGAGAATTCCACCTGCCTCTGCTCTCATGTGCTAGAATCAAAGGGGTATGCTACTACATGCAGCTAATTTTGCATTCTTAATAACAAAAGTATTTTTCTCACTCCACAGGTTGTCCTTATACTGTACAATATTTTCTCTCATTCAGAATAGTTTGAAAGTTTCCCCCATTCTGACAATTGTGTCTACACTGTGTAGAATGCTTTTATTTGATGTAATCAAATTTACATTCTCTCATTTTTGTTCCCCATGCTTTAGGGATCTGTTAAGAAAACAAAACAAAACAGAAAACCTTGCCCCTCAAGCATTTCCCATTGTTTTATTTACAGTATTTTCCTAGTTTCAGATCTTTAATCCATCTTGATGTGAGTTGTATAACTTATGAAATGCAGGCATCTATCTTCATGCTCTTGAAAGTGCATATTCATTTTCTTACTACTATTTATTGATATATGTGCATTTATTTATGACAATAATACACTTCTAAAAATCTTCTGGGCCAGTATGTATGTGTATTGTGTTGTTGCAAGTCATATGTGTATCATAGTTTGTATGTGGAAGTCAGAGGAAAATCTTGTGTGTTAGCCCTGTCCTTCCACCTTGTTTGGGACAATGTCTCTTCTTTGTTTTTCAAAGATGCATACTCCTAGCTAGCTGGCCAACCATTTTCCAGGCAATCTCTCATTTCTACCTTGGATTTTGCTGGGTTATTGACTTAGATTTACATGGGTTCTAGTGATTAAAACTCAGGTCTTCCTAATTGCATAGCAATTTTTTGCACAATGAGTCATCTCGCCAGTTGTGCTGGATAGTTTGATGCCAACTTGGTACAAGCAAAAGTCGTCTGAGAGGAGGAAACCTCAATTACAAAAATGTCTTGATAAAATTAGGCTGTGGGCAAGCCTGTAGTGAATTTTTTAAACTAGTGATTGATGGGGAAGGGTCCAGTTCACTATGGATGATGGCACCCCTGGGCTTGTGGTCTCTGGGTTCTATAAATTTGTGCAAAGATACTGGGTTATTGCTCTGAGAGACCTGGCCATGTTGTTTTGGGGGAGGATTATGAGGACTTTGGAAATATGAGCTAGAAAATCTATTGAGTGTTAAAAGCTTGGTGTGATTTTCTATGGGAGCTTGGAAGATAAGAATGTTGAAAGCAATGCAAATGATGAAAGCCTGGCTTGTGAAGCTATAGAGGGAAGTTTGAGAGCCACATATAGACTCTATAAGGAATGTCAGCCATTTTGAGTTGCAGAGCTGTTGTTCTGGTTAGCTGAGGTTAAAGAATCAATTATGATTAACAAGTGAACAAAATCATTGAAGTAAAATATTAGCTTTATTGGGACAATTGATGCTAGTCATCTGGAGCTAAGAAATAAGTGCTGATTAAGAAGAGACCAACATCACTGTGGTGAAATCTTCTAGGAAGTGTTTCCTCAGAATCAGAGCATAAAAGCTGTGTTCTAGAGGCTGCCAAGGTTATACCTCACACTGGCAGTCTAAGTTGGTAATGTGTAAGAGACACCAAGGTGGTTTGAAGGCATTAAGAGGTCATGAAAAGCATCTGAGGCTTTGCACTATGAGAGGCCATGATAGTCCATTGGAGTAGTTACAGTCTTAGTAGCAGTTGAAGGTCCAAAATTGAAGGCATCATGGAGAGGAGTTAAGATTTGGAACCATGAAGAGAGCCCAGGAGAGGATATTGATGAAAGTTAAGCCCAGTTGCAGAAGAGACCCCAATATTTTAAAGATACCAGTACCATGGATGGCTACCAAGAATAGCAGCAATGAGGGATTGAGCCTACCAGAGCCTGCAAGACAAGCTGTGTGTGCTACAGAGGGCTGATCCAGAGAAATGATCCAAGCCCTTTATAGGAGCCCAGAAGATAATGAGCAAACCCCAGACATTGGACATGGAGTTTTTTGTATTGTTGTGTTTTGGTTTAGCTTTGACTTGATTGTGACTGTGCTCTGGCACTTCCCCCTTGAAGTAAGGACATATTTCAATTATTTTTTATTTAACAGGTAGACACAGTTGAGAGAATGAATTTTAAAAGAGATTTTAGGTTTTAAAAGATTTTTTAAAGAGACTGAATTTTAAAGTTTGAACTTGTTAAGATTATGGGACTTTTAAAGTTTGTAAAATGTTTTATACTATGATGTTGATATTAACGTGTGGTCTTGGGGATGAACAAGAAAAGATAGAATATAACCTAACAGTGACATGTTTGTGTGTCAAGGTAACAAGGGGTCAGTTGTGCTGGATAATTTGATGTCAACTTGAAAAATGCTAAAGTCGTCTGAGAGGAGGGAACCTCAATTAAGAAAAAAACCTGTAGCTAGAGTTTTCCTGCCTGGCCCACAGTCAGGATAAATCTCTTTCACCTGCCAGTCCCACAGCCACTCAGACCCAACCAAGTAAACACAGAGGCTTATATTGCTTACAAACTGTATGGCCGTGGCAGGCTTCTTACTAACTGTTCTTATAGCTTAAATTAATCCATTTCCATTTGTCTATACCTTGCCACATGGCTCGTGGCTTACCGGCATCTTTACATGCTGCTTGTCCTGGCGGTGGCTGGCTGAGACTCCCTCAGCCTTCCTGTTCCTTTAATTCTCTCTGTTAGTCCCGCCTATACTTCCTGCCTTAGCCACTGGCCAATCAGTGTTTTATTAGCAACACATTTGCCATACAGAACATTCCCACAGCGAAAACCTCCTTAAGATCAGGCTGTAAGTAATCATGTAGGGCATTTTCCTAATTAGTGATTGATAGGGGAGCTACCAGTTCATTGTCAGTGGTGCTATCCCTGGTCTAGTGGTCCTGGGTTCTGTAAGAAAGCAGGCTGAGCAGCCATGAGGAGCAAGTTAGTAAGTAACACTCCTTCGTGGCCTCTACATCAACTCCTGCTTCCAGATTTCTTCCTGTTTGAGTTCCTGTCCTAACTTCCTTTGGTGATGAACATTGATATAGAACAGCAAGGCAAATAAATCCTTTTTCCCTAAACTGCCTTTGGTCATGGTGTTTCATCATAGCAATAGAAACCCTGACTAAGATACCAGTCCACTATGGAGTTTTGAGTAGTATGTTTTTGCAGTACACTTTAAAGGCAGGTCCTATAACACTTTTTAATTTATTTTAGATCAAGATGGCTTCAATTGATTAGGGATTATTCCTTGGTTGTTGTTGTTTTACAAAAATGTTAGTGTTTAGTTTCCACACCTTTGAAGATTACACTGGTATTTTTTTTTATAGGGGTGTTTGGTAGTCAGCCATTTCAGCAGTATGAATTATTCCAACTTGTGAACTGGAATGTGTCTTTTTCTGTCCCACTAGCCAAATAATGACATGGAGATTTATTATTAATTTTGAAAGCTCAGTCTTAGCTTAGGTTTGTTCCTAACTAGTTCTTATAACTTAAATTAACCCATTTTTATTATCTACATTCTGTCACATACCACCTATCCTACTTCTGCTGTGTCTCCTAGAGTCTCCCTTTTCTTCATCCAAGATTCTTGTCTGTCTCCTAAAGTCCTACCTATACCTCTTGTCTGGCTATTGGCCATTCAGATTTTTATCACATCAATCACAGCAATACATCTTCACATAGTGTACTAATACCCCACAGCAGTGAATAGATGTTTTTCTGCTGTTTTGTCTTCAGTTTTCTTTAATCAATGATTTATCATTTGTTTATTGCTTATTACCCCCATTTCATTTCTAGGATTTCCTATTTTTTTTTCATTCATTTCAAACAAATGCTAGGTGATGAATGTAATGACTGATTTATTAGGTACTTTCAATATCTGATGTATCTTGCTGTTGGTATCAGTTGATTGTCATTCAAGTAGTGATTTCCCTTTGTTTCAGAGACAGTTGGAGAACTAGGTACAGTCTCTGAAAGATGACTTTTCTCTGGAGCCATTTGTTGTTGCTAGAATTGCTGATTTAAGTGGGGGTTGGGGAGGAAGATGTGCATACCTGCCATACCTTCTTTCCTTCTCCTCTTTCTTCCTGTCCTCTGATAGGTTTTCCTAGTCATTTTCTGTTATTTAACTATTGATCTGAATACCCATTCACCCACAAATAGTATCTGCAAAATATACAGACATCTCCCTCCCACTCAAGGCAGTAGGGATAAGTCCTGATTTACAGAGCATAACTGGATTTCAGATATCATTTGCATTCTCAGCCACTTACTTCTAACCTTAGCACAGCTTTCACATGGGTATCACAGTAGTGGGGTCATCTTTAAATTCTGTATTGTTCTACAGCTCTTGTGATAATTATTTCACAAATGTTTATGTATCTATAATGAGTGCTATTACTGATAAATGTCATTAGCAAGTAATTATGTATTCATTATGAGTAATTAATTATATATTACAGTGTTCTAACCTAAGCACTTTAATTTTTATTATGCTTACATGCTTGGGACTTCAATTACTAAAATATGTATCTTTAGATTCTTGACTCCCCAGTTTTCTCCAGTGCTATCTCTATTCCATGGTAGGTTATCAGTGCTTCAGTGGATGGCACCCTACACCCATGTGCATAGAGCAGCCCTATTCAACTCAGTGGGCTATTAAAAAAAAAAGCTAATAATGAAATAAAAGAAAAAGATGTGAACCTGTGTGGGGAGGGTTAGGAGGTAGTATTGTTTTGACTTAGAGGGGAAGAGAGGGGTGCATATGATCTAAACACACTGTATTCATGTATGAAATTACCTAAGAGTAAAAAAAAATGATGTCTGATTGTAGCAAGCTTATAAAATACATTTCTGTCTTAGTTTTTTCTTACAAAGTAAGTTTTCTAAATGAATTATGATGTAAGAATGCTGGATGCATAAAATTAACTCTTCTAAAGTCATCCAGACTTGAGATATTACAGTGTATTTTCTTCTTCTGCATGGTAGTCTAGCACATGTTCAAATATTGAAAACAACTTGAGTTTACTATGAGGCTTCTTTATGTATTCAGTCAAGTTTTTTAACTTTTAATTTAATTGTTCTCACTGCTGTTAAATATCATTTTCTTCCTCAGCAATAGAAAATAGTATTGAAAATTTTCACTATAAAGCTTTCACCATCTATTGAATTTTAGACCATAGAATCTCTCTGTTTCACTGGTTTGTGGAAGATTCAAACTGTTATTTATGGAGTCCCTTTACACCATGCGGATTCTGTTTTCTTCTTAACTGTGCCTTCTACAGTCCAAGAAGGCTTTTATGTACTTAGCTACACAAGGCTCTTTGACTTGAGTTTACTTTGCATTTTTATTGCAGGCTTCTATTTTCGTATTCCAAGTATTTCATATTTTAGATGTACCTGTTATTCACAGATTGTGACTATCCATTTAAAATCCAGAGTGCAATTCCTGTTTTTAAACTGGCATATTAAATGTATCTATATTCATTGTGACTATATTTAAACCTATATTGCCCCTTATTTGTGCCTTTTTATTTGGTCTGTGTTCTGCTGATTTCCTTTACTCTCCACTTCTCTACCTATTGGGGATTTCTTTTGGAATATTTTTTAAATCTTTTTTGTCACTTTTTTCTTTCCTACTTAGCTATAACTCCATTTACATATAGAATTCCATTCTTGTAATTTTATAGTTTATTCTACTTTTAATTCAGCTAAATAATCAATATTTTTTTCTGGATGTTCTTAAGATTTATAAAATACATTAAGTAGGTTCAGTATAATATGTTTAGGTATAATGATTGTTTTTAACTTTACTACTGAAAATTAAAGATATGGACATAATATTAGAAAAACAGTGTAATAAAGACCAATTAATAATGGACAGGACTCAACTTCTGTCTAGTTCACTTATAAACTTCCTCTCTCCTTTTAGATTATTTAGAAATGAACGAAAATCCTTCAATTTAATTTGTGGTTATTACTAAAAACCTCTTTTGCATTTGTTAAGGTCACCAATGTTAAGAAAGGCAGTTACCCTGAATTATCCCTGGGGGCCCTGAAAGCAAAAGGATCCCTGAGATGGTTTGTTGAGGATAAAGAGTTCATTAGCAGTTCTATTAATGCCATGGACAGACCACACCATAGCATGGCAGGGGCTCTGAAATCAGGATCCATATGACAGAAGTCTGGTCCCTTCTTATACCTTTCTGAGGTGGCATGGTTTCAAAGCACAAGCCTCCAGCTAGTCTTTGTGATTCCCAGGCAGGAGGTACAGACAAGGAAGGGATCAGGATGTATGGCCTCCTTCAATGCAAATACCTCCCACAGTAAGAGATCCTGGTGCCTGTGAGTCTAAGAACAAATGATGTTAAAAGTACTATGCAACCAACTTATATAAGAATTATGAAAATAGTCTTTATGTTATTAAATACCAAATAAATTTCACAAGTCTCTGATTTCTTACCCCCCACTCCTCTCTCTCTCTCTGTCTGTGTCTGTCTCCCTCTCTCTCTTTCTCATAAACACACATGCTGTATTGTCTTTTAAAGATGTGTCTTGTTTCTCCTTCATAATTAGTATCTTCATGGCATCTACTGTTAGGTCACATTTCACTGTATTGCCTTTTTTCTTTCATTGAGGTGAACATGTTCTAATTTTTTTTTTTTTACTGTATTTCTTTTAGTTTATTTTTTCCATTTTATTTTTTTATTAAGAAAAATTTTTCATTCATTTTACACACCAATCAAAGATCCCCCTCTTCCTTCCTCCCCCCCCCCCCAGGTCTCCCCCTCCCAACCCACCCCCCACTCTGCCCCACAAGAAGGCAAGGCCTCCAATGGGAAGGCACATCCAGTAGAGGCAAGTCCAAGCCCTTCCCCCTGCCTCAAGGCTGCATGAGGTGTCCCATCATAGGTAGTGGGCTCCAAAAAGCCCCCTCATGCACCAGAGATGGATTCTTATCCTGCCTCCAGGGTCCCCCCAAGCAGATCAGGCTATACAACTATCTGGCCATGCAAATGGCCTAGACCAGTCCCATGCAGGCTCCACAGCCATTGATCCAACTTTCATGAGTTCCCTCTAGTTTGGTTTGGTCGTCTCTGCAGGTTTCCACATCATGATCCTGGTGCACTTGCTCATAGAATCCCTCCCTCCTCTCTCTCTTTGACTGGATTCTTGGAGTTCTGCCTGGTGTTTGCCTGTGGATCTCTGCATCTGCCTCCATCAGTCATTGGAGAAAAGCTCTGTGATGACAGTTAGGGTATTTACCAATCTGATCACTGGGGTAAACCAGTTCAGTTCAGGCACCATTGGCACTATTTCTAGTAGTCCAAACTGTGGTCATCCTTGGGGATTCCTGGCAACTTCCCTAGCACTAGGTTTCTCTCTATCCCCATGACATCTCCCTCTATCATGGTATCTCTTTCATTGCTTTCCCCCTCCATCCCAGTTCAACCATCCCATTCCCTTATGTTCTCATCCCCTATCCCCTACCCTCCATTGTCCACCCCTCATCCCCAGTTTACTCATGGAGGTCTCATCTATTTCCCCTTCCCAGGGTGATCCATGTGTCCCTCTTTGGGTCTTCCTTGTTAGCTAGCTTCTCTGGAGTTGTGGGTTGTTGTCTGATTATCCTTTGCTTTACATCTAGTATCCACTTATGAGTGAGTACATACTGTGTTAGTTCTTCTGAGTCTGGGTTACCTCACTCAGGATGATATTTTCTAATTTTATCCATTTGCCTGCAAATTTCATGATGTCATTTTTTTCTCTGCTATGTATATTGTGTATATGTACCACATTTTCTTTGGTTGCAGACATGCTTTACTGGATGGAAGACTCTCATCTCCTTTTTTCTTAATTTTAATTTGTTTTGAGAATTTCATGCATAAGTACTATGGTTACATTTTTTTTTACCCTTCTTTCCTTGCCCTTCACGTGTCCCATTCCAGTCCCTTCCTCTGAAATCCATGACCTCTTTGTCTTTGACTATTATTGTTACTTATATGTATGCACGTGCACACACACACAAACACACACACACACACACACACACACACACACACACACCCCTTCTGAATTTGTTTTAGGACAAGATCTTGATATGTACCCCATGCTTTGTAGGAATCAAAGCTACTATCCATCTCCCCTAGTCCCTTGTTGCTAGGATTACAGGAATGTGTCACCTAACTTACATTCTTATTGCAACAGTACAGAGATTTCTGAACCAAGAGTTACTTTTAAATGCACTCATTTAAAGGATATTTATTTGGAAATCTGATTCTAACTTAAACATATAAACATATCTTTACATGACAACCTTATGGGAACAATGGCGCCAATGGGAAAAGGTAAACTTGATGTGTTATAGTCATTGTAATTTAATTATGCATTAAAGAATCACCATGAACATGAGTCGTAGGGAAATGTGTCTTGTAGTGTTGAATAATGATATCAGAGGGTCAAATCTGTCTAGAACTATGTAAGTTTACTAAATCAAGTAGACAAAAACATTATTCTGAGCATGCTGACATGTAAATTAATTTAGTATATCCTACATTCAGGCAACAGGTCAATACAGACATTCTTTGGAGACAATGAAGTGATTTCGTTCACAGAGATATGAAGTTGATTTATTTGTGAAAATGTTAATTTTTCTTTGAGATTTATAGATCAATCTTAGAATTTTTTTTAATGCATTGTAAGTCTCAAAATTCATTTGTCTTTGGAGCCTCTAGAATAGGCCAAGTCATGTCAGAACCTTGCCTACTTTTGAAAGGTGAGTTGGGTAGAAGACATGTCACATTAATGGAATAAGGGCCAAAGTCTGACAAATTGACATACTTATTGTTGACTACAATGCCTGCTCTTAGAGTTTTTTAAACCAAAGGCCAGAAGTTGACATGAGAAGGAATATATGCCATGGCAGTCAATGACTAAAGCTTGAGTGTTAAAGATTTAAACATGATATACATATAACTTCAATATGCATCTGCTGAGAAAGCAGAGGGAACCTAGAAACTCAAAAATTGCCAAGTCAAAACTTTGTCTAGGTGATTTAAAGTCAGTGACTAATAAGTGGTATGTGATAGCAACTTTAGACAATCCTTCAATACATTAAATGTGAGCATGGCTTAAGGGCTAAGAGCTAAAATTAGGCTGTGTCATCAGGCTTCTATTAGTAATGTCCTTCTTAGTTAGACCTAAGAAGAACTAATAACTGGCAATTGGTTCATATTTGTTCCTTGACTATTTGTAGTTGAAGAGATAGCTTGGGGTCTGGTGGAGATTACTTCTAGCATGGCAGGGTGAAGAAATAAAGTAACAATGGCACAAAGGATAGTGGATGAATAAAGACAGAGAAGACAATGCTACATTCAGTTGTGATCAAGTTAGTATAAATAAATAATGACCTCAAAATATTTTAAGTAAGTTTATGATTTTGTGTTGGGATACAGTCATAGTTATCCTTGGCTATATGTGGCCTGTGGGATGCATGTTAGATAACTCTTAGAGGTTAAGTTGATATACACAGTAAAGTATTGAAAAATTAAGAGAAGTACAATGTAGATTATGGGGAACTTAATTTGTTTCCCATTGAGAATATGGTAGATTAATGTAAGGGGCTATAGAAAAGATCTATGAAATGAAGAGAATATAAAATTGTAGCAGGTTATATTTTCCAGGGATGGCAGAGAGTTCATGAATTCTATGTGCCCTTCTGCAATATTATCTTGACATTATTAAGAGGCAGGCCCACTACTCTTGATTGGGACAAAGCCATGCTATCTTCTGAGCAATGGAGTACAAAAACATGTTAAGTGACTACTGTGGCAAATACAGATAAAGCTAGGTACCATCCACCTTTCTCTTGGAACTTTTGCTACAAGCTCACATGCTGCCTATCAGATCCAAGCCTCCATGCTATGAGAAGCCCATTCTAGTAAGTCTTTCAATTTAAGTTATTGATTAACACTAATTATAAATATTATAGCTTGGAGACTGCACAACCAAGAATAGATACTAACACAGCAAATGGGGAAGTTCTAATAATTAACAATCTCAGCAAGGCTCAGCCTTTGGGTTATCCTCCACCTATGTAACAGATATGAAATGCGTCTGGGGAATTCTAGGCTAATCAGAAAATGACCAGGTCACTGTAGAGGGTGTACAACCTTGCTTCATTTATCTCTCTGTGTTCTTATTGCACAGAATCTGAGGGCATAATGAAGTGCCTGTTGTTGTGTCTTTGGTCCAGTATTCATTAGGATGTACCAGTGGACAATAGTAATAGTAAAACTGTATACCTATAAGGATTGTGATGAGATGTAGTAAAAATGAAACTATCTTTAATTATATTTGGCTCTTAAAGCATGTGGAATCTCCACTACTCACAATGGATATGAATGCAGCAAATAATTTTTGGCTCTCTCACTAGCATTTCTTTAGTTAAGAGCACTCATCAACCACAATCTTGATATTATCATTTATTTATAGGTCAAGCATGTAGGCCCACATTGCTTTTCCCCTAATGCTACTTAAATAACCACCTCTGAGAACTATACATTTTAATTGTAAATAAATGATGCTGTATTAGTTACTTTCATGTTGCTGTGGTAAAACACTATGGCCAAGGCAACTATAGAAGAAAGGGTTTATCTGGGCTTAGGGTTCCACAGGGATAAGAGTCCATCATCTTCATGGTGGGGAGACATGGAAACTGACAGGCATGGTGGCCGGAGAAGGATGCTGTGAATTCACATTCTGTAAGGTAAGCACTAAACCGAGTGAGTGAGGGCTGGGAATGGAAATGCCCTCAGTGATGTATTTTCTCTAGCAAGGCCATACTTCCTAAATGTTTCCAACAATGTCACTATCTGAGGAACAACTAACTGTTTCAATACCCAAGTCTATGGCGAGAAGTTCTCCTTCAAATCACCACAGATGTTTTTGACCACACAAATATCCTTTTGATACAAGCTCAGTATTGATGTCAATGACAGGATTAGTGAAAGATTTTTTTTTTATTTTTCTTTTTATTTATGCTATGTGTCTTTTACATCATGTATCTTGATCCCATTTGTTTCCCCATCTCTTCCCATCTGCCCTCCACTCCTGCACTCCCCAAAAATAAAAACAAAATTTAAGAGAAAAAAGGAAAAATTAAAAATCTCATCATGGAAGCTGCAGTGTGACACAGTGAGCTGAATTCTTACAGCTATGTCTCAAAAAGGCAACAACTTTGATTCTCTAAAGTAT
>CABHPQ010144545.1:0-21483 GCA_902168405.1 Peromyscus aztecus
CTTCCCACATCCACAGTGGCCAGAAAGTTCAATTTCATGGCATAAATCAAATTAATCTCATCAGGAAGCTATCAGAAAAACAGAATTGTTGTCCATGGTTGTTGCCGTCAACCAGGATATATCAGAATTTCACTGTGGACAATCCATCCACCACATCTCAGGCCAAAGATAAATACCATAAAAGGTGGAGAAGATTCTGGGTCTTTCCAACACCTGTCGGACCGCAAACTCTGTCAGAAGCAGGGAATCCAGGCTCTATCATGGTGAAGTTCCTGCTGCTCGCTCTTGCGTTAGGTGTGTCCTGTGCACATCATAACAATCCTGACATCACTCCCTCAGAGGTATGTGCATTTGGGGATGAAAGGGCTTGGTGTGTTTATATACACCCTGAGGTTGGTTTGAGCACGTTCATCATAAGTCATAAAATATATCTCCATACCATATCCAAATCCTATCTGTAATTCAGTCTTCGTGTTTTCCAACTCCTTACATGCTTTCAGTGAGATCTGTCTACAGCTTGAAAGAAGGTTAAGATGAGAAAATTCCAGATTGGACTTTCCTTGTAGTTGATTGACACAGTGTGAACTGTATCCCAGTGTCCCAGGTTCTATCTAGTGTGAAGGAGTGATGATGTCATCTCACGATTTACTCTCCAGAAAGAAGACATCTACATTTCACTAGGTCTACTTGTTGACTGACCTAAAATATATACAATAATTAGGATGAATGTTGCTGAAAAAAAACAGGAAATGGATTGACTAACCAACATTCAAAATGGGGTCTGTGCTCCTTAGGTTGACGGGAAGTGGCGCACCCTTTACATAGGTGCAGATAATGTGGAGAAGGTACTCAAAAATGGACCTTTGAGAGCTTACTTTCAGCACATGGAGTGCAGTGACGAATGCCAGACACTCACAATCACATTCAACGTCAAGTAAGTGACATTCACCCAATACACAGGGATAGGACTGAGAAATAGGAACATGAATGTCATTGTGAAATTTTCACTCAAATACGTGGGCTATGCATGGAAAAAGGAGTTGGTCTCCTGGGTGTATTCAGCCTGAGCTGTGTCCTTGACTTCAGCCAGATTGCTGTGCCATTTTCCTATGGTCTTAGAATGTTGGGTAATTCTGGTTGAAATCAGTCACAAATAGTAAAGGTGTGTAGACAACTGAGGACAGAGTCTTCTCTTGGAAGCCTAGATTTACTGCCCATGCCAATCATGACCCCAGAGTTGCTGTTTCAGTCTTCAAAAATGGGTTTATTTACCCAAATCAAAAATTACTTCAAGGCAGTTAATGCTACCAACACAGTAATGAAATATTAGCAATCTGGAAAGAGTAAATTCAGAAGTAAGTTATTGCTTTTTTTTTTAAGGGTGGAAGGCGAGTGCCAGACACACACAGTTGTGGGAAGAAAAGAGAAAGATGGCCAGTATACGACAGACTGTGAGTATGTGTGTGTGTGTGTGTGTGTGTGTGTGTGTGTGTGTGTGTGTGAGAGAGAGAGAGAGAGAGAGAGAGAGAGAGAGAGAGAGAGAGAGAGAGAGAGAGAGAGAGAGAATGGGCACTTGTGGCCCAGGCCTCACACCGAGGGGCCAGGATTCCACAACAATTCCATCTGATAATTTCTGATTCAAGTTTCAAAATCCTAACTAAACTTCCAAACATTTATTGGAACATGTGAAGTTAAAGTGAATTACACACACTCCTGGAAAAAATTATTAGAGGCATGTCTAACTAAATCCTGGGATATGAATGTCATATGGTTGACAACCATTGAAAATGACTGGAAGATCATCTAAAATATTAAAGCTCATTCTCAATATTATTTCTTTTACTTCTGATGATATGATTTTGTTGAATATAAAATTTGAAAATTTTACATATTCAGAAAATACTTAAGGAGTGAATAAATCAAATCCCAAAGCTAAGAAGGGCAATATATAATATGGCAAGTTAGCAAAAAAAGTATTGTGTCTAATTTGAATTTTGCTTAAAACCAACAAGAGTAAAAATTCAAATTTCTATGCCTATTATTTAGGAGAAGTCTAAATGATATTCAGAAGACAATATGATGATGCTCCCTGACTGCTTTCTTAAACTTTTTGTTTATGGAAAGCTATACAGTGTGTTTTTTGTTGTTGCTGTTAAGGTTTTTTTTTTTTTTTTTTGAGGCAAGATTTCTCTGTGTAGCTCCGACGTTTCTGGAACTTCCTGTGTAGACCAGCCTAGCCTTGAACTCACAGAGACCCTCCTGCCTCTGCTTACCGAGTGCTGGGATTAAAGATGTGTGCCACAACTTCCGGGCTACAGTGGGTTATTTTAATATTAGCCTGATGAGTTTTACTTTTAAATAGGCTGTGGAGACTTAATGCAATTATAGAATTTTTTATTGAAAATAGAATTTTTTCTCATAAGAGCAAGGTGGAGTCTAAAGTATCTGTCCTACTTTGTAGCTCTCATTTAGATTTTATATCATTGTGAAGGACATTTGTGATGCAATTGAAGGAATAAAAAAGTGTGATAGGTATGTCAAATATAATGAAAAAAAAAAACCCCTGACAATTCTACTGAGTTCTAAGTTGTTTCTGCTTTAATTGCAGACTCTGGTAAAAATTATTTTCAAGTTGTAGAGAAGGCAGATGACATCATCATCTTTCACAATGTTAATGTCGACAACAGTGGAAAGGAGACAAATGTGATTTTAGTTGCTGGTGAGTGTGGTGCCTATCATAAAGAGTCTATTGCTGGGATAAAACATCATAACCAAAAGCAAGTAGGGGAGGAAAGGGTTTATTTCACTTTCACTTCCACATTGCAGCCCATCACTGAATGAAGTCAGGACAGGAACTCAAACAGGGCAGGAACCTGGAGGCAGGAACTGACAGAGAGGCCATGAAGGGGTGCTGCTTGCATCTTATGGTTTGCTCAGCCTGCTTTCTTATAAAACCCAGGACCACAAGCCCAGGGAACACACCACCCACAATAGGCTGGGCTTTCCCCCATCCATCACTAATTAAGAAAACACACTACAGAGTTTCCCACAGTGTGTTGGGCCCTTCCACATCAACCGTCAATCTGGAAAATGCCCTACAAAGTTTCCCACAGACCAGTCTGATGGAGGGGTTTTCTTAATTGAGGTTCCCACTTCCCATGTGATCTCAGCTGTGTTAAGTTGACCAAAGAAAATTAGCTTGCTTTGTTTGACAAAGCTATGAGGGGAGGGGTGGGGTAGAGTGGGGGCTAGGGGTTGGGAGTGGGCATGGGTGAATGGTGGATACAGAGGGTGAGGTGAGGGGTTTGGGTGGTTGTTGATATTTGGTTCATGGACCTGTTCACCTGATTTAACTGTTCATTTCAATAATAATCAACAATTCCCGGTTATGGTTTCTAGAATCTACACAAAAATAAAATGGAAAGTCAGACCATGCAGATATTTAGTTCACAGGTTCCTGCCATCAAGATTCCATACAGCCCTTTTTGAAAAGCATTATGCTGATGTGGAAAGCATGAATAAATGTAATCATAATCGTAATAATAATAATAACAATAATAACATAAATAAATACTTAGTCTTCAAAGTGGGGAAGGTCATGGTTACTCACATTTTGATTCCATTATATGTGTTCTCTTCACTTTAGAGATCTTAGGCTGAGCAGAATTGGGATGAGGGAGGGTCCAGAAGGTAGGATGTTTCCATGGCTCAGTACCACGTGACCCATTTTAACTGGGATTGCTCTGAGTTACCCAGTATCTTAAGGGACACTTTGTTTTCTGTTCCATGCAATGTAGGGAAAGAAGAGAGTCTGAGCAAAGCACAGAAACAGGAGCTTAAGAAGCTGGCCAACGAATTCAGTATTCCAAATGAAAATATCCAGCAGTTGGAGCCCACAGGTAACACCATTGTGTTTCACACAGCACACAAATGCATCTGAAAATATTCAGAACAATCATTGATTCACACTTTTATATTTCAAAATCACTGGAAATGTTAAGGGAATCTAACAATGTTTTTTATTTGTGCTTATTTTCTCCCTTTCTCAAAACATTTCATAGACACTTGTCATCAATAAAGACCCTGGATGGGTAAGTACAAACAGGGCAGAAGAGCTTGCTCACTGTGTAATCTGATAGGATTCATCCTTTAGTCGATTAGTTATATATGTAATAGAAAAAATCTATTATATATATATATATATATATACATTCAAATGTGACAAAGCTATGATTGACATTGCCGTTAGTCTTTATAACCTGACAAAAAGCATCTCTCCCCTAAAGCAAAGTGTGGATTTCTTTTATCTTGATGTGAAAGAATTTTGTGAAATTCTCAATTGTTGAAAATGAGTAATATTTGTGGAATTCAAGAGTGTATCTTGTGTTTGGAAATACTGTAAATGTAGATGAACTTTCTAGAAATCTCCTGAGACACAACCTTGCTCATACGTACGTTTTCTGGTAGATGATCAATATTTACATAGAAAACTGTCTATCTAAAGCCCAGTACAAAGCTATGGAAGTCAGCAAGGACAAACATAAGCCTAACCCTGTGACATTTGTCATTTTTATCAAACCTTCCACTATATTCCTCATCCATTAATTTTTTTCCTTTCATTTGCAATCTCAGAAAGTTCGTCAGTCCCATCAGCTCATGAACATCTTACTGTTTTGTTTGTTTGTTTTGCATTTGGCTTTTGACGCTTCACAGATGACAGCAAGATCAGGAATATTTCCCACATCACTTTTTCCGTGAAAACAGAATCATGACAATGAAGATAACTCATCTTTCATTTTTTCTTTTCATCTTACCTATGAAGCCAGAATCTCTGAAGCAAGAATCTCTGCTTCATGGATTTTCTTCCCATCCTCCTACCATAGTACTGACTCTTCCACTGATTAAATAAATTGATTTCTCACGCATACATTTCTGTCTTCAAACAGTGTGATATAATAATATACAACACACAACTCCACTCTAACTATCGAAAAATAATCTAGTTTGGGATGACTCTAGTTCAGAGCACTGATTGCCCTTGCAGAAGACCTGGGTTCAGTTCCTATCAACCACATGGCAGTACACAAACATCTGTAACTCCAGCTCCAGGGAAATCTGCACCCTCTACTGGCCTCCACAGGTACTGCACCCACCTGGTTCACATACTCATACACAGACATACAAATTAAAAAATAAAATAAATCTTTTAAAAAAATGTGATTAACCAGGCAAGGTGGTGCATGCTGTTAATTCCAGGGCTTGGGAAGCAGAGGAAGGTGTATTTCTGTGAGTTCAAGGCCATCATGGTCTCTATATTGAGTTCTAGGACAGCCAGGGCTACATAGTGAGACCTTGTCTCAAAACAAAACAAAATGTAAATCAATAAAAAATAAGATAAAAAATGAACTAGTCGATAATAGAACAAGAAATAATTTTTATTGAGAATAAGTACATAATTCATTGATGTGTCCTAATTAGATGGGAAAATATTATCCACAGCATCATAAACATGATATTCAGGACATAATACAAACTTTCTATGATATGTCTTTCAGTACCTGGGGCTTGATAGCCAGGATGGCCTAAGAGCCAGAGGGGGGCACTCTTAGGAAGTGAGCTGAATGTCTCTCTGATGTTAAAAAAAAAGATAAAAGAGTATTTTAAAACATCTGCCAAAAATATTATTTTTTCAGGGATATGAAGTGGAACATCAGCACCTAAAGGCATATTCTATTCTTTTGGCAGAGAGGCACAGCATTCCCTTAATGGGGGACCTTAAAACTACTGTACCATGAACATTATGGTAGTATTGGATGTTCTGAGTTTTGTCTCAGATTTAGAAAACAATAGAGAAATAAGGTGAAAGATAAAAACACAGAGTCAAGAGCTTGCACACAGACCCTCACTCATGCCCATTCTTTTTTTTTTCTGGGCATGGTGGAGCAGGTTTTTTTTTTCCAGAGCTGATGACCGAATTTAGGCCTTGCACTTGCTAGGCAAGCGCTCTACCACTGAGCTAAATCCCCAACCCCTATGCCCATTCTTATGTTACACTTTACAGGAGGGTCCGTCCTTCCTTTTACAAGAAAAACACTATTCTAGTGTCTTTGGTTCAGGGAGGTATTTTGCAGGCTACCAAAAGAGAAATGTAAACACCAACCCAGCCACAAACCCTTTGAGCTACAATCTATCCTGCCTGCAAAATATGCTAGGGCAATGGTGGCATAGAAGTTGTGTGAGTAACCAACTGATGTCTGATTTGACTTAAGACCCACTCCATGAGAGGGAACCAATACCCAACACTGCTTGGGTGTACTAGAACCAGAGATTAGATAGCTCAGAAACACTGAGTAAAATCAAATACTCTTGGTTTTAAAAAGAAGGAATGATAAAATGACTCCTAATGATTTCTGCTTTACTCATAGTTCATTGCCTTATTCAGCCATCATCAGAGAGACTAACTCAGGCAGCAGATGAGAACATATGCAGAGACCTACAGCCAGAGATTACACAGAGAGAGAGAGACTTTGGAACACACAACTCTAAATGGGGTGTCTTCATCAAATCCCTCTCCTGAGAAATCAGGGAAGGAGCTGGGGAGGCAGAAGGGATGGAGGCCACCAGAAGAATGAGTCCCTCTAATCAACTGAGCAAATTGCATATGAATTTTCAGAGACTGATGCAACAAGCACAGGGTCTACACAGGTCTACACCAGTTCCTCTGCATATATATTATAGCTTTCTGTGTAGTAATTCTATGGGATTCCTGAGTGTGTGAACGAGTGGATTTTGTAATCTTGTGCCTTCTCTTGGGGCTCTTTTCCTTCTCTTGGGTTACCTTGTCCAACTTCAATGTATTTTTTTCTTATTATATTTTATTTTTATTTTTGTTGTTAAAAAAGGAAGAAAGAAATGCTCTACCTTCAAAAATGAAAACATAAATAACACAAATAAAAAATAGGTCATTGAATTTCATCAATATTTGAAATGATTTTTCATCATTATTTTTCTAAACTGTGTATTGGAAGCAAGAATCAATGAATTGCTCTTATATCAGCTTACTTTATACAAAATAACAGTGTTATTACCATTTTTATAGACATTTATAATTTTTTAGAGGAATTTTGTATTTCCTCTTCAGTTTCACACATTTCTTCAGTGGGATTTGTTCCCCTTGCTGCAGTTGATGGGGGAGAGTTAGAAGAGATGCCGGTTGGAATCCTGCTTGGAGTATCCATTAATCAGTTTGCTGTCAGTTCATAAAAACCAACAATCTCTTCTTACTCTCCCCATCAAAATAATAATATCCCCAGAAAAGTCACCTGAAAACATGGTGAGACTATGTATGAAGCTGGTGAACACAGTGTGAACACTGTGATATGAATTAATTTTTGAGTTCAAATAATAATGCAGACACTCAAAGACAACTTCCTATGCCTTATTTTCATGTTCAAAGGTGTATCTAAAATCCATTAAGAATTTGGTAATGTTTATCTGTTTATTTCAGGTAGTATATCTTCCAATTTTACCTGTTACTGAGTTGTAGAATCCACTCAGTGATGATCATCTGCAAAAATCAAAATAGGAAGTATATGTAGTCTGAATGGTTCACATAGCACATAACTTCATCCATGTTTTCTTATGAGCAACAAAACAGAAGTCCAAAATCTTTCCCCTTTTGTTTGTCAGAATACATTTCTATCACAATATATCTAAGATATGGATTTAATATCAGGAACTTTAAAGTAATTTGATTGTTGAGCTCGTGGACTTACATAAAACAGTAAAGTTTTGCTGTCCTTTAAGACTTCATGTCTGAAGTAGAGTTAACATTTAGTGAAATGAGTTAGATTTATTGTTCAAGTAATTTTGATGGATAAGGGGGTGTGTACTTGAGATTAATTCATCCCTGATGACTCATGATTATGTCTTTAATTCAGCTCCAATGTCATACTTGTTAAAATGCCTAAGGACTGCAGTGTTACATAATCCACAGAGGAAGTGTATATGCATTGAAAAGTGAGGTCCTTTAATCATCATGATAATGTTTGAAAACACATGAGTGAATATCTATGCAACTTATGGAAAAGATGATGAATACATTATTTTTCTAAAAAACAGACAGGAAAAAATGCTTTCTCCCATATAAAATTGGACATATCTACCCAATCCTGCATTCACATGTGTTTTATAGTCCAAGGTATTAAGAAACCCCACTTGAAATAAGATGGTGATTTTTTTGAAACAGAATACATTATAATATCAACTAGGAAGAAACAATGTTTACTTGGTTAGATTTTGATATGGATTCTACTGTTTGAGTTTTCTTATTTTTAACATACCACTGTCAACCCATTCATTAATAATTGTCTCTATTTTGTGACTGTACCTGGCAATGTAATGTTAGTTTAATGAAACTATAGACTTAAGGGAACATCCTGTATCATCTGGTGCAAAACACACATGTCATGTATCTTCCCATATTTTCCAGCCTACAACAAAACCTATGTAGAGTCACCTTTGTCATGAACCATGGGGTAATATTCATGTGAACATGAAATGAGGAAAGCTCTCTAGAAATTACATTAACTGAAGCTGGATAATTTTAGTATTCAAATTTTAAAACTTCAATATTTAACTTTAGTTAATAATTCATTAAATATTTTAATTAATAACAATGTTTTTATTTTTAGTGAATTGAATTATATGGTGAATCACACTTATCATTGTCAGGAACATGAACATACAGTAGGATTAAACATATTTAATATAAAATTATTTCAGATCTTCTTTATTGCTCTTGGGGATAATACTGATGGGAATCATAGTTGATCTTTTGGTGTTGGAAGGTGCAACATAGATTTGTTACACAATTGCTATATAATTAGATCATAAACTTCCACTGTAACATTTCTAATAATCAGTTTCAGAAAAATATTTGATAAGGACTCATTTTCTATAGTCAGTGAATTATATACTGGTTTGTGCCTTTGTCCTTAAGTATTGATGTTTGAAATAGTTAATAATGTCAAAATCTTGGGAGTCATGACTCTGTGTATCACTCTTGTGTGTGTTTAAGGAAATGTAAGTATGGGGGAGTGATGTCTGGAGCTGTGAACTAGGAATCCTCAGTAATCTAACTTCCCATTTTAGTCCTGTCTACACCATAGAATCTGCTCCCCAGTGTTCTTGATGACTATGTAAATGGGCAGTGAGATAAGGTAAACATTGTACCAACTTTGTGAGTTCTGTCATTGTGGTGATGGGAAAATAAAAAAGACAAAATCTCAGAGGAATGGTGTTATTATAATTTCAAAATACTACAACTACTGATGATGATGATGACGATGATGATGATGATAGTCAAAGTCTCCCCTGAAAATGTTTCTAACAATCTTGATATGTATCTACTTAAAATGTAGAAGTTAATTTTAGAAATCTCCACAGTGTGGTCCCTGGAGGGATTTAGGAGTGAAAAGAAGTTTGTGCATGAAGCACATTATACTGAAATGGTTGATGTAGGGAGCTGCGTGTAGCCACGCCTTACAGGTGACTCTGGTTACCGCCTTCCGCCATCCCGACAGCGAGCGCTCCTCGTGTTAAACAGCTTCAGGTGAGGCTGTAGGGGAATGTGTGGCTTGCTTAAGCATGCTTGAGCCTATTTGGCGGTGCCCACGTGGCGACCTGGGGTTGGCTGCCCAGAGCCTATTTAAGGCCAGGAGAGGCTTTCCCCGAAAAAAAGAGGGGATCCTTCAGAAGGAGGACGATTCCTTCAGAAGTAGGGGATCTTTTAGAAGTCAGAAGACTGTTCAAAGGCCTGATTAAATTACAAGAAGAAGAGCTCGGTGTTTGTGTCTTCCTTGCTGGACGAGGGAGACGCGACAACTGGTGGCCTCGAACGGGGAGATCCCTCACCAGTGAGCCCAGAACTTCTTGCAATCAGGGGGTATACCGGAAATCCTCAGGTAAAGTGAGGAACCGCGTCCAAAGCGGGGAATAGTCCTCAGGTGAAGAGGGGGTTCGCGTCCAAAGCGGGGATTGCTCTTCTCTGTAAATAATGAGAGAGCGGGATTCAAGAGGCCGCGACTAAAGCGGAAGGTTAAAAGTATAAAGGCCGCGACTAAGGCGGAAGGTTAAAAGAATAAGGTGAAGCTGCTAATTTCTAACTTAACAGTTATGGGCGCTTTTTTGTCGCACCCAATTTTTTTGACTCTTAGTGAGCTGCTCTTAAGACCGGTGTGGAAGCTAGTAAGAGGTTGTCTTGAGGATCAGAGATGTAGTGAAGTGGTTGAAGGGGGACAGACTGCATTAGAAATCTTGGGAGAGGAGAGATCAGAAAAGCCCTTGTTGGATGAGACACAAAGTAAGAAGAGAGAAAAGGAAGGTATAGGGTAATAATATAGTGTAGAAAAAACTTAGAAATGTAAGATTATGTAGAAAAATAAGTATAAGGCATAGAGTAGCAATATAGTGTAGGAAAAACTTAGAAGTGTAAGATTGTGTAGAAAAAATTTAAAATAAGTAAGGCAACTAGACAAAAAAAAAAACACTCCAATTTTCTAACTTTGGGGACTGTGAACGCAAGCTGGGGAAATCTTTCTTTGGGCTTTAAGGGTAGTAAAACTCTTCTCTGAGCCTATTGGGGAAGAAAGTTTCCTATGGAAGCTTTTGTCCTGAGAACAGTTGAAATGCGAAGTCCAAGCGGCAGGAGAAAGTAATTTCTCCCTGAGGCAAAAATGGGGGTGTAAAGTTCAGACAAATTAGAATCACCTAAAGATATTAGTATGGGAATCACCTGTGAGCCCTAAGGGTGATTGCCTCTGGCATAAGCTCTGTCCTTGAGCACCCAGATAGACAAACAAGCAACCCACTGGGGGACTGGGTCAGGTGAAGGCCTGATGAAGCAAAACACCTGTCCTAATGGGAGTTTAGAAATGACAAAAACCTCCCTTGTTAAATTTTCAGTCTGTACGCAAACCAGACCCCGAAAACAAAAACGGACAAAAAACCCCTACCTTCAGTGGCAGGGAAAGCCACCATTGTAGTGTCAGAAACTGTTTCTGGGGTAAAGGGGATAAACTGAGGCCAAACTGGGAACTGTCTGGGAGAAAGACTATAAAGAAACAGAAGGGACAGATTCCTCCCCAGAAAATGCACGACCTATGAAAGCTGCTAAGAGTTTGAGGCAGATTGGGGGGAGAGAAAAAGCCCCTACCTCCAAAGGCAGCTAGCAGAGGTACAGAGCTGCAGACAGATACTTGAAGTTCTGCATCTGGGGCGGTAAGGAACAAGCAAAATGAGAATAAAATCAGTGGGAGAAAATCTCTTTAAAAGAGCTATGAAAAAGCTGTTGTGAATGTTTTTCACTGACGGGCTAAGGCAAGCACAAGCCCCGAGGAAAGTTGCGATCAGAGATGCCAGCCTCAATGCCGGTTAACGAGGCGGGTGCAGTTCTGATTTGGGGCCAGAGCCAGATGAAGGAGAAACACCTGTTGAAGCCAGTTGAGGAGAGAATAGAAACCTCCCAATGTCCCATAATTAAAAATGTAAAATGCTTGTTCAAATCTCTCGTTGCAAAAGAAAAAACTTTGTTCAAACCTCCTAGGCAAGAATTTGTAAGCAAGTCTGGTAAAAGAGAACCAGTTGACTCTCAGACCCAAAAAGAACTATGGGAAATGACTGATATAAGGGAAATGATATAAGGGAAATGATATAAGGGAAATGATATAATAAGGGAAGTGATATAATAAGGGAAATGATATAATAAGGGAAATGATATAATAAGGGAAATGATATAAGGGAAATGATATAAGGGAAATGATATATGGGACTGATATTATTATGGACTGATACAGTGAGAAATTAGGGAAATGATATAAGGGACTGATATTATTATGGACTGATACAGTGAGAAATTAAGAGTTCAGAGCTGTGCCGCTTTTGGCTTTACTAACTCCTTTGGAAAAAATACTTTATATCACCTAATAGCTGTGCAGTATTGGTGAAGAGCGTTACAGCAGCTAAATACGGTAATTTTATGCTCACAGTGAAAAGTTTTCGGTAGACTGAATTGAGGCACTTAAAGGAACAGTCTCTAATTAAAAACTGTCTACTGCTGACAGTGCATTTCTGCTGGTCCAGATCGGCTGAGAGAACTCGGCAACTTTGGAGTGTGGCTTAGTCCCGAGAATGTTACAATCCCTAGCAACAACTATCACAATTCTATAACACTCACTAAATCCCAGTGTTTTATAGCAAAGCTGACTATAAACTCTAAAGCTTTAGAAATGATGTACGTATTTCCTGTCTAGTTAAGAGAATCTTTCTAATAGAGATAGTGATAATAATTAAGAGTACGAAGTAGAAAAAGATAAAATAAGATATGTGAGTTTGTAGAAATTATTCTCTTGTTAAGAAATAAGATAAGTATATAAGAAATCTTTAGGTGTTCGTTAAGTTAAGGAGTAAGAAATATAATAGATCTATAGAGTTATAAGCTTGTAAGAAGTAAAATAGATCTATAGAGTTATAAGTTTGTATATGTAAGTTTAAATAAGAAATAAGATAAATATATAAAGAGTAATAAAAAATATATTTGCTAAAGTAGTTCTAGAGTTCCCTTAAGGAGTATGAATAAGTAGATGTTAATGTTATATGTGAAAGAACCCGAGACACAAAAGGTAGTGTCCTTAGTAGACTGCAAAGTAGGCAGTCTGAGCGGTTTTCAAAAGTTCCAGAAGCCGCTAAAAATGGCTGATGCCAGAACCAGCGCAACAAGGCATCCGCAGTTGAGATCTGTGAAAAATCAATGCAACATAGAAAAACCTGAGCTAACATCAAAAACGGTACGGTTTAGAATACTACTGTACCTAAGGTCTCTGTCTGTGAGAACAAAATTGCGGAGACGCTTGTTTGAACAAAAATTGCTGACTGCAAAAGTTTCGGTTGTAAAACATCTCTTCATATTTGAAGGTGAAAAGCCCGATACCAGAATTTACCTTTGTGAAAAACTACAAAAATATTCTGGTTATATGCTAATGGTAGCCCTAACTTGCCCTGGCAGCAGCTGGAGCGACTACTGCAGCCATAGCCATGACTCATACTGTCCAAACAGCACAGACCCTAAATAATCTTTCTGCTAATGTGGCACAAGCTCTGGATATACAAAAAGGAAATTAATGCTCAGTTGAAGGGTGGATTGATGGTGGTTATTGACACCTTACAAAAACAAAAGGGGGGAATAGGCCACGGCCGTACCCCTAAAGAAAAAATATCCATTGCCTTATTTGCCATATCCAGTATGAAAATTTTACTCGTGCTGTAAACTTGTCTAAACAGTTGTCTAGTTATCTTCTAGAAAATTGGACAGGAGAATTCGATGGCCTGGTGGATCAACTGAGAGTGGCCATAGTTGCAGTCAATTCAACTCGAGTGGATCCTGGACCTGCAGAAGGACTGTCGTCCGGGATCTCTATGACCATGAACCAGCTGAAAGAGGGGGCGGGTCTAGGTGCCTTAACGGGCCTACTGGTGCTTGTCTCCCTGGTTTGCCTGTGGTGCATCTGTCGTATTAGGCTCTCTTAGCAGTGCAATGCAGTTATGATCATTCAAGCCTTTACGGTCATAAAGGCCGGACAGTTCCCCCAAACCTGGTTGGCTAACAGAATTCATATGCAGGATGCGAGGCTAGCGCACTGCACTCAGGGACCACAGCAGCATCGTTGGTCTTGAGGAGAGTACGTCTGATTGCATGTGGGTTAATGCCCCAAGTTCCCACCTCTGTGAAAAAGGGTATCAGACAGGTCAAGCATTCTCTGGGTGGATGACACCTGTGTGGATGCCAGTACATAGACCTCTGTTTTTCTTAACAGAGATCAGACCTCTGCTCTCGCCTGCTAATTTAAATAAAACAAAAAGGGGGAATATGTAGGGAGCTGCGTGTAGCCACGCCTTACAGGTGACTCTGGTTACCGCCTTCCACCATCCCGACGGCGAGTGCTCCCCGTGTTAAACAGCTTCAGGTGAGGCTGTAGTGGAATGTGTGGCTTGCTTACGTATGCTTGAGCCTATTGGGCAATGCCCACGTGGTGACCTGGGGTTGGCTGCCCAGAGCCTATATAAGGCCGGGAGAGGCTCTGCCCGGGGATCCTTCAGAAGGAGGGTTCCTTCAGAAGGAGGGGATCTTTTAGAAGTCAGAAGACTGATTCAAAGGCCTGATTAAATTGCAAGAAGAAGAGCTCGGTGTTTGTGTCTTCCTTGCTGGACGAGGGAGACGCGACAGGTTGAGTCTCATTTATTATTCACAGACATAGTAGAAGGGTTTAATTTGTGTGTTTATTTAAACAACAGCCATATGTTGCTACTTGAACATAAGTTTATGTCATAAAGCATGTCTACTGAATGGGATTTTCCAGTCTAGTTACTGATGTGATGCCATACAGTTATTCCAGCATGTAACTTTGACAGTCACCTTGTAGACCAGTCTGGTCACAGAGTTAACACTGTATGAAAGTTATTGCTACTTTTCTAATAATGACTTTTTTACTTTTTTTATACTATAATTACGTCATTTGCCCCTTCCCTTTCTTCTCTCCAGCCCTTCCTATAAAAGCCTGGCTCTCTTCCAAATTCATTGTCCCCATTTCTTTAACTCTGTAGATACACAGATTGTTAAGATATATATACATGTATATTCAAAATAAATGTACATGAATAATATATATAAAAGCAATAGTCTTGTTATCACATTGTAATAAATATCTGCTTTTAATTCAGTGATTGCTTAACACACATTCCTCTCAAAGAATTAGAATTTCCCATGGGATCTGTTTATGGAGAGAGACATTTTATTGTCCACTACCCTCATACCGTAAACACATATTTATATATATCATTCCTATAAATATATATTTCTATAAATATATTCCTTAATATATAGGTACAATTATATTCCTTTTTTTTTTGGTTTTTCAAGACAGGGTTTCTCTGTGTAGCTTTGCGCCTTTTCCTGGAACTCGCTTTGGAGACCAGGCTGGCCTCAAACTCACAGAGATCCGCCTGCTTCTGCCTCCCGAGTGCTGGGATTAAAGGCGTGCGCCACCAACGCCTGGCTTACAATTATATTCCTATGAATGTTTTAATATATTTAAGTGTTATTCCTACAGATATATATTTATAAGTATATTTCTATGCTATGTATTTATAAATACAAAAGTACAACTTTATTCCTATGAATATTTATTACTTTCCCTTTTATTGAAAATAGAGTCTGTTCTCACACAATATATCATTGCTGTGGGATGGTCCTTCTGTACACTGTGAATGTGTGTTGCTCTCATTAGTTGATAATAAAGCTGTTTTGGCCTATGGCAAGGCAGGATAAGGTTAGGCAGAACAATCAAACTGAGGACTCAGATGAAGAGGGGTGGAGTCGGGGGAGAGGGGGGAGAGGCAAGCCAGCTGCCCAAGAAGCAAAATGACAGAGGACTGGTAAACCAGGGACCATGTGACAATGCATAGATTAATAGAAATGGGTTAATATAAATGTAATAAGCCTGAGCCATTGGCCAAGCATTTATCATTAATATAAGACTCTGTGTAGTAATTTGGAAAGTGGCTGCCAGGTATTTGGGACTGGGCGTTCAGGACAAAAAGCTCTGCCTCTCTTGACATATCCTGATTACAGTTTCCATTCTCTTTACTCCTCCCAGTTCCTCCCTATCTCCCCTCCCCTCCAGATCTACTCCCTCACTGCTTCTCATTAGAAAAGGCCCGGTTCCTAGGAGATAACCAAACATGACACAATAAAATATAGTAAGACAAAGCAAGAACCATCACATCAAAGTTGGACAAGGCAAACCAACAGATGTAAAAGATCCCCACGAGAAGGCACAAAAATCAGAGACCCAATAGTTCACACACTCAGGAATCTCAGAAAAATACTAAACTGAAAGCTATTATATATATACAGAAGAGCTGGTGCAGACCTGTAGGCTCTGTCATGCCTCTTCAGCCTCTGTGAATTCATATGAGCTTTGCTTAGTTAATATAGAGAGCTTTCTTGTCCTGGTGTCCTCCATTACCTCTGCCTCTTACATTCTTTCGTCCTCTTCTTCCCTGGGGTTCCCTGAGCTCTGAGGGGAGGGATTTGATAGAGAGATCTTATGTGTTCCAAGTTCTCTCTCTCTCTTTGCAATGTCTGATTGTGGTTCTCTATATCTGTTGCCATGTGCTGTAGAAGGAGCTTCTCTGATGGTGGTGGAATAAGACACTGATATATGAGCATAGCAGAATATCATTAGGAGCCATTTTATCACTATTTTTTTCAAGACCAGTAGTATTGTATTTACCCTAGGTCTCTGGGCTATCTAGTCTCTGGTTCTTGGCTGCTCAAGCAGTGTTGGGTATGAGTTCCCTTTTGTGGAGTGAGTCTTAAGTCAAATCAATGGTTTATACACCCACAAGTTCTGTGTCACCATTGCCCAGGCACATCTTGCAGGCAGGTCAGATTGTAGATCAAAGGTTTTGTCTGTTGGTGTCTGTTTCTCATTTGGTAGCCTGCAGAGTAACTCCCCATACTAAAGACACCAGGATGAAGGGGTTAAAGGTTCTATGTAGGCACAAACTAAACCTTTCCATGTGCAATGAGTTGTGTAGGCATTGTCTTCAGCAATCAGGAGCTGCTGTCAGTTTGTGGAGAACCCACCTGTTGTCTTGGCAACAGCCTGGGTTATTTGGAAATTTACACGGGATTCCTTTGGCCAAAACTCCTATAAATATATTCCTATAAAATATGTATTCCTAAATATACAAGTACAATTACATCCCTGTAAATATTTTGTTGTTGGGTATTTTTTAACTCTATTGACTCTTTTGGGTGGCCTGCCACCCAGTTCCCAAGTAAACACACAGAGTCTTATTTTCACTTGTAAGTGACCAGTCGTATCTTGACTTGTTTTTAGCCAGCTTTTCTTATCTTATCCCATCTACCTTTGCCTCTGGGCTTTTTCCTTTTCTTATTTCTGTGAATCTTACTTTCACTCTTACTCTGTGCTGGCTGTGTGGATGGGTGGCTGGCCCCTAGAATCCTCCCCTCCTTGTTCTCTTGCTCTTTCTTCCTCTCCATCAGGTGTTTTAGACAGACACAATAACACAGCTTCACAGAGTTAAAGACATGCAACATAAACAAAAGCAACACACCTTAAAATAATATCCTACTACAAACACTTTTGATTTTTATTCATTTATTAATTTTTTTCTGGGAAAGATCTGGTGATAATTTTTAAAAATATTTTATTTATGCTGTGTTTTCACACCCCATGTATCTTGATCCCATTTGTTCCCCATCCCTTCGCATCTTCCCTCCATCCCTGAACCTCCCCGCCAAATAAAACAAAATTCAAGAGAAAAAACGAAGAAAATAAAATGAGAAAAATAAAAAAGGCAAGGCATTAAAAATCTCATCATGGAAGCTGCACTGTGACCCAGTAAGTCACGCCATATACCCCTTTGTCCATACATCTCTACTTCCAAGTGTTCAGCAAAGAGTCAGTGTCTAGTTTGAGGCCCCTGGTCTTCAGTAGACATTTGGTGCTGGGCCCCCACTAGGACTCTTCCTGGACATCCCGCTGCTGCCCTGTGTTGTGGAGACCCTGAAGGTTTGGGTCATTGGGTCACATCCCTTCTTCATGTGCTCCAGCAGATCATAGATGGCGTGGATGTTGGGGCAGGCCAGTCATAACCCTGGGTCTGGGCCTGGGCAGCTGTAGGGTTGGTCCCATTTCCAGATGGCAAATGGGAAACGGGGACAGTTCTCCTGAGTGTTCCAGCAGGTGGGGGTCAGGGATGGCTCTCCCACTCTTATGTCCACAGGGCTAGCTCTCTTACCTGCCTCCCGTATTGATGGGTGAGGAGGCAGGGGGCAGGGAGGAGGGCACCTCTCCCCTGCCTCTGTTGCCACACACAGATGGGTAATGGAGACTTGTCTCCCATGGTCACAGCTTCCGGGCTGGCTCTCCTACACCTGTGCTCCCAGTGTTGGCTCAGTTGTGCTGCCCTGGCGAGGTACAAGGCCTGCCCTACCGAGCCTTGCAACTGGTGGGCGTCAGCTCTCCTGCACTTGTGACCACAGAGCCAGCTCTCCCTCTGCCCCAGTTGTTGATGAGCAGAGGTTGGGGTGGGGAGTGGAGGAATGGCATCTCTCACAATATTGCTGTGTGGTAGGTGAGGGGTGGGGCTAGTTCTCCCACACTTTCGTCCTCAGGGTTGGTTCACCTGTGCTCTCATCAACAAGATGATCTCTGCTGTGCTTCCCAGACAAAGCGCGCAGCTCTCTTTCACATGTGTTGCTGCTGGTCAAGGGTTCGGCTCCCTCACCATCTCAGCCCACTCCCTTCCTCTCTCATCTCTTGAGATTTGCCTCCGTCCACAGGACCTGAACCATACTCTCTCTCTCGCCCATAAAACACCATACCACATGTCTGCTCACTCTAATAATTGTTTTCTGGCTGGTGCTGCAAGGTACCAGGTGGGTTACGTTTTCTCTTGGCCGGGGTGGGCGGTCCCAGGCCTGTGTGTGTCACACTGTGTCACACTGTCTCATTCAGGTCGCCGTGATGCAGGGCTGGGCCATGCTTCCTCATCAATGGAGAACATTATTGTGCCCAACCGCCCGGAGCTGGGCTCATGATTGGTGTGTTCAGCTGTGTTCAGTCTCCCCTGGCCATATGACTTGGGGTGGGCGCTTAGCTAGAGTTCTCCTAAGGGCCAGGGTTAGAATCCCCTGCCCCTGCAAGGTTGTGTTGTGTCTATCACCAATTCAGGTTGGGTCGGAGGCTCCTGCTTGAATGTGGCTCCCACAGACCCAAGAGTCTCGGGGGGATGGACAAATATTTTTTAAATTGATAGTTATATGAATCTTAATATTTCTTCTTTTTAATATAATATTTCCAACCCTTTTATTCACAACCATCTCTATTTCATTAATTCTACCCACAAGATGTTGCATTTGGGTGATACAAATGCTGAATTAGGGAAGCCTTAGGAAGGGAAATATTTTAACCAGGGATATGGCTCAGTCATTTAAAGTGCTTGCTAAAGCAAGCATTAGGACCAGGGTTCGATCCCCAGAATCCGTGAAAAAGCAAAGTTGTGGTGGCTCACACCTGTCATTCTAGCCCTGGAACAATGAGGGGAAAGACACATGGGTGCATCCTAGGCAGCCCTGCACGCTCCTTCCACAGGTAAAACTCCCCTCTTCTATTTTTAAACATCTTTTTGTTGAAATAGAATTATATCACCCCCTTTCTCTCCCTCCACCCCCTCCCATGCCCCACCCACCCACTCTCAAACTGATACCCTCTTTTTCTTCTGTTTTTGTTACTGATTCCTTTTGAGGATCTTCCATGAGCATTCCAAGGGCATCCTAGGTAGCCATCCTGGATAGCTTGAAGATTCACATAGATCTTGCATATATATCGAAAACAAATTATTGGTTGAAAGAAAGAGTACATGACATTGGCTGGAGACAGTGTCACAGGATTGATTCAGAGGATGTGGAGGGAACAGAGTGAGGGTGAATTTGATCAAAACACATAGTATGCATGTATGAAATGTTCAAAGAATAATAAAAATACATTTGAAAAAGAATTCTCGAGATGGGTAAGAGTCTCTAAATAGAATGGGAGCCATCGAAAAACAGCAGACAGAGGTGTTCTATACCCTTCAAATGCACACACACACACACACACACACACACACACACACACACACACCAAAAAACATTGGAAATATTTGTTTTCGAAAAATACTATTTCTAGCCTTCCGAAGTTATGTAAACATTACTAGCACATGTGTAAGATCATGTTATATATGTAAGATCTATATGAATACAGAAATTATAAAGCACTCACGCCCTCAAATAAACTGAAGAAATGAGAATATTTTTATCCTGGAGTTTAGTAATAATTGAAATGCAAGTGAAAACATGTACACTGGCTAAATCATATTCAACTTAAAGTCCTTTTTGTTTGAATTATTTCTTTGAATTTTTGACATTATAATATAATTGCATCATTGTACTCTTCTTTTTTATGCCTGTGAACCCTCCCACATGCCCATCTTTTCTTTTTCAACTTTATTAATCATAATTGCATTCATTATCATTCATTCATTGTTGTTTGTATTAATCTTTGTTACAAATATTTGTATATGTATTTGCATATATTCATAAATGCCTAAGTAAAACCTATTTAGTCTGTATAAATCTTTTTTTAAAGCCAACTGTATCAGTAGTTATGAAGGAAAAGGAAGTTACAAATAGCTATTGGAAAATGATGGATAAAATCATCATGTGACCATGCTCTAATTATACCTTTGTATATAATTTTCATCAAAACTTAAAAAGTCATCTGAATCATACAGATTAGGCACTTACATAGTGCTGCATAATACCCATGCCTATGCCTTTTCGCATTTCCCTGTTCATACAAAAATAGCCACAAATACTCATGAATCTGCAGTTTTGGTATAATTTTACCCTTTCCCCTTTTGATTTGAGAACTTCAAACATTGTATTTCTTATGTACCAAAAATAATGGATGGTTTCTTTTATTTATTCGATATGCTCTTTTTTGATTTTATACACTTATGTGGCATATCCTGTTGGCTCTCATTGCGTCCTTTCTTTTCACGTACCCACCTCTTTCAAGACCCACCCCTTCTCACATTCATATTGGGATGTTTTGTTTTGTGACTGATAGATTTATTTGTTTGTTTGTTTGTTTATTTATTTATTGTTTTTTAGTTTAACATTTTTCTATTCTTTGATAATTCATGCATGTATATAATGCGTTTTGTTAAGATTCATTCCCCTTGCCATCCTCTCTTATCTGCCACCTCTCACTGCCTCTGGACCCTTCTTCTTTCCATTATATCCCCCTTTGTACTGGATAGTTTTATGTCAGCTTGACACAACTAAAGTCATTTAAGAAGAGGGAACCTCAGTTAAGAAAATGCCTCCATAAGATCAGAGTGTAGGTAAGCCTGTAGTGCATTTTCTTTTCTTTTTCCAACATAATATTTTTATTCATTATTTATGATTTTCTCATCATTCACCCTGATTACACTCACTTTCCAGTCCTCCCAGGTCTACCCTCATCCTTGTGACCTCCCCCCCACCCGAAGAAGAAGAAGGAGGAGGAGGAGCAGGAGGAGGAGGAGGAGGAGGAGGAGGAGGAGGAGGAGGAATACCAAGTCCAATTTGTGTTGTCCATATGCTCACTGGAGCATGGTCAAACTTCCAGTGATCAGACCCTTAAAGAAAACTGAGTCCTTCTGTAGCATGAATCTTAAAAGCTCTTATTAATAGAACAACCCGGGGAGCCAGGTATTGGGGTGAATTCTGAAAGGTCAGAGAAACAGAACAAGCTACATCCAACCTCACCTTGCCAACTTCTCAACTGATCTTGTTTCCTCAAACTGGAA
>CABHPQ010144546.1:0-22055 GCA_902168405.1 Peromyscus aztecus
CAAGGTATCACTCATCTTATTCTTCGTACCCGGGACTTGGGCGCCAGCCAGTAGCCAATGCAGAGGAAGGGCATGGTGAGGAAGATAAGAAAGGCGACGAAGAGCTTCCAGATGGTGGTGCTTCCACGCCAGCCAGCCAGGTTCCCACACCAGATGGAAGACAGAACTTGCTGGCAGATGGGATGTGCTACAAACTAAGTAGAGAGGGTCGTGAGAGGAGATGGCCGCCAGGCGGGAAGGCCAAAGGAGCCGGCTGGATACAGAGCCCTTACTTCCTGTCACAGAGGTTGAACCATCATTTCGTCTCCATGCCAGCCCACCCAGAAGAGAGGGGCTTCACCCACCACATGACCATGGGCAAGGGCCTTCACAGGCCTTGGTGTGGAGGATCTGAACGTGAAGATGTTCCGAGACTCTTCACACCACACATTCTTGAATCGAAGTCAGGCAGGAGTGGGTAGAACTTGGGGTCTAAGTCCCCAAGTGTTCCCTGCCTCAGCAGGTACATGTAACATGAGTCTAGGTGAATGATCTTGAGGAGGGAGGGTAGGGGCATGGAATATGGGTCTCCTGTCATGAGGACCAGTTCAGTGGAGACGGCACACAGGAAAGCTTTGGTAATGTGCCTAGTAGGTCAGGATATCTTTATGTGGATGAGAGTGAGGAGAGTCAGGGGCTGAGGGAGGCTGCACAGGGATCCTGTCTTTAGTGTGACTGCTGGGTAAGAAATCTAATGAGAGCCAGGAAAAAAAAAAAAATCACCAGCCATTTAACCCCCTGCTATATAGGTGAGGTGTTACAAGTCTGGGCCAAAGTTACTCATCAGGCCAGAGGCAAAACTAAGTCTGTGTGAGACCTAAGTGTGGGATCCTAGTGGTGACTATTTCTCCAAAGGGACGGGGTGGGGGTGGGAGGCCACTAGTGCTCAGACTGAAAGTGACCAGGAAGGGATGGGAAACTTCCCGTCTTGCTGGTAAGGGCTCATATGGAAGGGTACTCAGAATCAGTCTCAGAAAGTCCCGAGGATAGACAGTCATCGTATAAGGCTGAAGCGGGATATGCCTCAGAGGCGGCAGGACAAGCGACCAGGGTAGGGAAGGCAGGCTGTAGGCCCAGCTGACCTGTTTCTGGTTGTAGTTGACAGCCAACCGCAATCTTGCCAGGTTGGGGATGCCCTCCTCAAAGGCCTGGCCCAGGCCCTCAGCCTCAGGCTCGGTCTCACTATCCTCACCCATGTCATTGAGCACCGCGGTGACCTCACTCTGGTTCCGGCACATGCCCAGCAGTTCAAAGCCATAGTCCTGGCAGATCGACTCCAGGGCAATGTACTGAGGCTGTAAGAAAAGAGGTCTGTGTGTGCCATCAGATCAATCCGTCCCCACCCCCCACAAACAGTAGGCCCATGTCACTTCTGTCTGATGTCACGGGGTCATCTACTTCTTTCTTCTCTGCTACCTCATCCGTCCTTCTGGATCGGTTTGCTTATCCGGTGCTATTTCTACCTCGTCACTCAGTCTCTTCAACCCAAACCTACCACCTTTGCCTGTCCCCTGGACTTGTCTACCTCCTGATTCCTGCCCCTCTCTAACAACTCCCCATACCGTCTGTCAACATTGTTATTATCATGTGTGATGTGTGTGCAGGTCCAATGCCATAGCACACATGCGGAGGTCAGGACAACTTTGTAGAACTGGTTCTCTTTCCACTTTTATATGGGTCCTGGGGACTGAACTCAGATTGTCGGGCTTGCGCAGAAGCAGCAGGAGTTTGTGCCTGTGAACCATCTCACTGCCCTACCCTTCCACTTTTCCTGTGCTCATTCTGTTCATCTTTTTGAGCATCGCCCTTATATGGAACCAGTGCTGGCAGATGGAAATACAGAAAAGAGTAAGCAGCTCTTGGCTGCTGATTTTCCATCCTACCCTGTTTTATTTGGGCTTTTTTTCCTAGAGAGGATCGAAGCCAGGCTTCGAAGGCCGAGATTACCTCTAGCACTCCCTCAGCTAGGAAACTTTTTTTTTTTTAACAGACCTCAGGTCTGTCCAACTGTAAAGTATGGGTGAGAACTCCTGCTCTGCCCCATTCCACAGGCTACTAAGAGAAGGGAAAGTCCTCTGAAAGCATTGCTCCTTCTTGGTGGGGACCTTTTCACCCTTCCGGCTTTCTGGCCTCATCTTGTCCTAGGCCTTCATAATATCCTCATGGGCTTCCCTCCCTAATGGCAGTCTTGAGGATGGGGACCTAGTCTGGCTTGGCACACAGGGAATGCCAATGACTCAGTGATGGGTAAATGGATGGTGCAGTGCCAGGCCCCGGAACATACTCTGCTTCATGTATCTTTGGTCCATCCCAGGTCCTCATACTTGTTTTTTTTTTTTTTTTTTTTGGTGTGTGTATGTGGGTGTTTCATTGAAATAGGGTTTCATGTATTCCAGGCTGGCCTCCAACTTGCCAAAGATGATCTTGAACTCTGATCATTCTGTCTTTGCCTCCCAAGTGGTGGGATCACAGGGGTGTCCACCGCATGTAGCGCTGGGGATCAACTCTGGGCCTCATCCACAGCAGGCAGGCACTCTGCCGACTGAGTCACGCCTCCAACTCCTCATTATATACCTTCTGCCGGAACTTCGACTTACTTAACTGCCTTCCCTGCTCATCTCTAACCTGCCTCTTCCCTTAAGAATCTTCCCGGAACACAAAGGCCACAGGTCACTCTTTTTCTGCTCTCTGTGCTTTGGAAGTCCTGTGAAGACCATCCACAGAGGCACTGAAGTCCTGGGAGCATCTTGTCCCCTTTGCCTATCCATGATCACAAGCCTGAGAGCCCCAACACACAGCACTCCAGGTGAAAACTCAGTGGGTACCTCAAAGGGACATGCTCTACTGAATGTCATGTCTAAGTCTGTCCAACTGTTTCTATTTTTTTCTCTTACCTTAGATGGATCTAGAGTACCCCTAGGGCGGGAGCTATACTCCCTGCATAAGCCAAGTGACCCTGGAGTGACTGCTGTCACCAGATTGAAAGCCTAGTTCAGAATGGAACTGTATCTCTTAGAACAAGAGACCTCATCCTCTTTTGCCACTCCTCACTTCTCAAACTTCCTAGAGCACCCACCACAAAGCCCAATCCTGTCCCAGGGCAAGAACAGACACCGGGCGTGGAGGGCAGGATGGAGTGAAGAGCAGGGGAAACAAACCTTAAACTCGGGCTCCTTTCGTGCCAGGCGCCTGAGCTCCCGGCTGAGCTGAAAGGCAGCCAGCATGGCATCCTCGCTGGCCAGTGAGAGGTGAGCGCGGCTTGCGATGCCGCGGTAGGTGTTGATTCGGGATAATGAGAACTTTAGCAGGTCATATCGGCGGGCATTGCCGCACTCCAGGCAGGCACAGGACACTGGGTGGGGCCGGGCAATAGTGTGGCCCTGGTCCATGAGCAACTGGGCAATCTCATACAGGTCCTTCTGGCAGGCTAGTGTGAGTGGAGTGACCCCAGGGGCAAAGCGGGAGCCATCAATTGATGAGTCAAAGAAGGCTAGCGAGAAAGACTTGGTGTCTACTTTTCGACCCTTCTCCCGATCCAGCCGAGCCAGCAGGCGACGCACCACCGCCGGCTGGTTCGTGTCCACCGCCACCAGCAGGGCTTCGTGGATCTGCCGGAAGTCAAACTTGATGTTGGCCAGCAGCACATCAGTGATGGCCTCATGGCCCAGCCGGATGGCCAGGTTGAGAGCTTCCCTCCAGGAGCGGTCCTCAGACTCTTCCACATTCCGCAGAGGCCCGGCACCCGAGGCGGCGTCATTGCCTGACTCCAGCAGCTGCTGCACAAGACCCAGCTGGCCCTCCTGAATGGCCCCCAGGAGCGTGGGTGGGAACTTGAGCTTTTTGTTCACAATCTCAGTCCAGTTGGGCTGCGTCTGGGTGAAGGAGGGGAGAGGAGGGTGCTCTGGAGTTCCCAAACCCTTTAGTCTGGAGGCCTTCCTCACCTGCCTTCTGGCCTCTAACCCTTTGTTACCAGCTATTACGTCTGCCTTGTCCCAAACACGTATCGGCAACACATACCGCCTTGCTCACCATTTTATTATGTAGATTCATGCTGGGAAAGGGCTGGGGGGTGGGGGGGAGTTCAGCTTTTCCACTCTCGTGAAAATCCTACAGACCAGGGCCCAGTGTTAGCTCCCTGGAGAGGTAATCAGAGCAGGTGGTCAGGCCACACTAGGAGCCTAACCCACACATAAGCACAATCTGCCTACAAGCCAGTTCCCAGCTTGTTGACTTCATCTTCCAGCCGCTCATCTCTCTGAAGGGCAGGTCCAGACATGCCCACACGGAGGGTCTTCAAGCTGGCCTTTCTAAGCCCTTCCTCTATGAAGAGGACTCCCAGCAGGCCCCCATGTGCTCCCCTCCACCTAGTGCTCTCACTTTGCCTCCCACTCTGGAAGGCACCTCTCCTCCTTGGCACGGTTTGGTCCTGCTCTTCTACCAGGCAGTCGTCCTCATCGCTCTTTTTTTTCTAGGCCCAGGATCAGGGCTCCGGGGGCTCTCTCCCACCCACATGGCAGTATCCACTACGGGTCCGGCAGCTAGGCTGGCCCTGCATCCCTGTGGGCAGTGAGCCCTGGGACTGGGATGAGGGGAGGGGAGGGCAGCAAGGGTCTCTTACCGAGAGGGGATCCATGGCTGCAGCCTCCTTTGCGGGCAGGGGCTGAAGGCCTGAAGTCCCCGTCTGTCTCTCCCTTGACTGTGCCCAGCATTCTCTCTCAGCCCCACTCAGCCCCACCCTGAGCCCTCCCTTCCTTCTTCAGGACCAGCTGCTCTCTCTGCCCTGTGCCCCGGGGATAGGGGAACTTGTGTTAGTACCACACGATGACGTCTCCTGGGAAAAAGGGAAGGGTGCATAACTCTTCAAAGCAGAATCTGGACTATCACAGGTCCAGGACCTCAGGGAGACACTGCAGCCCCACTACCTCATTGAACAGATGGGAATGGGATTTGCTCAAAGCCTCACAGCCAAGCCTAGAACCATCTATTCCTTAGAAAGGAATCTCTCTGGTTCCTCTGACAACCCTATGAGCAGCTAGCTGCAGAGGACATTCCTGTTACTGAATGGCCATTTCAGACCCACAATAAATAAAGTTATAGAGCAGTCATTTGATTACACCTAGGCCAGACACCCATGAAGGATATAGAAGGTCAAGGTCATAAAAAAACTCGATGTCAGTTTCATGCTCAAGACACTCATCTTCCAGAGAACATCATGGGACTTTATTATTTCCAGGCCACATTTTCCTTCTGACCAAGCCTCAGTTTTCCTTTCAGGAAAATGGGCAGGAGGATAAGTACCATTCACTGAGGGAAACACATTTGAGATAGTGTAGTGTCCTAAGGCCTTGGAGAGATCACCAATTCTACCAAAGAAGTTCCAAGGGGAAATTGTCCTTATGAGAATTGGGTACCATAGAGACAAAGCCTTGACAACCGGGAATGGGGAGCAAGCTGGGTCCAGAAGTATCTTCAGGCAGGCAGAGTTCTGAGGTAACGGGAAGGGAGGAGAACCAACCCTTCTTAGCCACAAGAGACCTATTCCCCAGGTTCTGACATAAAGGGTCAATAGAACCTCATGGCTCAGGCTGGACAAACTTCCCCACACATGCTGGCATGTTCTTCTATTTCTCTTGCTGAGAACTGTAACTCGCAAATAGGGCACTGGACCCAGGAAGGCGATGGTGAGCTCTCTGGGGAGGACACCCACAGCACAGATGACGAGGAGGACGAGGAGGAGGGAGAAGATGGCTGGGATGGGGAGCTCTCTCCACAAGTGGCAGCATGCAAAGGGAGAGTCTCGATGCTGAAGGAGCCTAAGGAGGAAGAAGGAGATCAATAAAACGGGGAACAGGCCTGTTCCCACACCGAGATGCCGGAGGAGGAGCTGCTGCCGCTATGCAAATGCTTGTGAGGGAAGTCTCCCATGGCTGAGAACTCCAAACCTGAGAGACACCATCACGTATCCGCCAAACACTCATCAGACATTTACTATGTGCATGACAGTACGCTAGGTGCCGAGGGATATGGATGTCCTTACAGAATGTGGAGTCTACGGGAAAGGGCCAGTTATGAGCAGAAAGAACATGGCCACCAGGCCTGGACAAATCAAAACTGTGTTTGGGGTGTGTGCACCATTTGCACTTATGGAAGCCAGAGGCTGACATTAGATATCTTCTTGCTTCTCCATCTTATTTTTTGAGACAGGGTCTCCTGTTGTACCTGGAGCTCACTAGTTATCTAGAGTGACTGGCCAGTGAGTCCATGGAAGCTGTCTATCCCTGAACCTCCAGCCTGGGGTTGCAGACATGGGCTGCCACACCCAGCTTTTATGTGGGTGCTGGGGATGCAAACTCAGGTCCTTAGAGTTGAGCTCAGGTGCTTTACCCAATGAACCGTCTCCCCAGACTCTACCGAATGTTTCTGCCAGTACCCACAGCCCTCCTCCCATCTTCCTAAACGAATGCCCGGTCTTCAGGCCCCCACAGTAATAATACAGCTCACCTGTACAAATGGGACACTGTCCAGTCGCCTGGACACCTTCGGCATTTTTGGTCTGAGGTCGGTGCTGTCTCTGCCTTGCTCTTGCTGCCCGCCTCCTATCTGGCTGAGAACTTGAGTTGGACACCGGTCTGTGGGAAAGAACAGTTTAAGGCCAGCTAGCTGGGAGAGACCAAAGGCTGAAGGAACATAGAATCCGAACCAGAAGCATGTAGAAGAGAGCGGAAACAGGAACCCCGTCAGTCCTTGCTTTTCTACTTGCTAGGACAGACTAGAGGAAGGCAGCTAACCTTTGAGCATCTGACAACAGGGCTTTTTATCACTGTCCTCAGTTTTTAAAAGTTAATTAGTTTTGAGACAGGGTCTTAGTATACAGCCCTGCATGGCCCAGAACTTGCTATGTAGACCAGGCTTTCCCAGAACTCAGAGATCTGCCTATCTCTGCCTTCCAACCCCTGGGTGTATTAAAGGTGTATGCCATCATGCCTGGTAGTTTTTTAATTTTAAAATTGAGATATTATTTACATATCATAAAATTAGCCTTTGGAAGTATAGATTAAGGAAACTTCCAAGCTGAGTAACTACAATTACTTTCACAACATTTTTATCAACCCCCAGAAAGTCCAAATGCATCTTAAGTCACTCCCCATTTTTCTGTCTGTCCCCAGACCCCAGCAACTGCTAATTTCAGGCCGGCCTGAAACCTGCTGGGTGTCCCTGCAGTCCTAGTAGTCACACTTGTGCTCTTCCTGCCTGGTCTCCTGCTAGGATCGCAGGCCCGAGACGTCAGATTTCCATTAGATCAGATGCCGCCGTCTACATACCTTATTCTGGTTCACGACGGCGCCAATTTCTGCCTATCTCCAAGTGTGAAGACATGTGGACAAGGACAATCTTTCTCCGTGTAGTCTAAGAGATCAAGACCCAGACTGCCCGGGCCTGACTGAAGCAAGAGTGAGGAGGGTTCGGAGATCCTGAGGTCTGGAGGTGATGGCAGCCTGCCTACCTTTGGTCCTGCAGTTTCCTTCTCTTCCTTCTGCCCACATCATCCTTCCTGTTTTGTTCTTCTGCTCTGGGTTCTGCATTAGAAATGCTCATTAGTTATTTATCATCACACCGGACAAGGTGGCACGCGCCTATAATCCCAGAACTCAGGAAGTTGAGACTGCAGGACGGCAAGTTCAAGACCAACTTGGGATGAATAATGAGATCTTTTCGTGAAAAACAAAAATCAAAACAGTATCTAGCTGTTTACATATGGCTTCCACATTTTAAGTTTTCTTTTGAGGTATTTTTTCTATCTTCTTCGCCTGCTTAATTCCAGCCTGAGAATTCCCTAGATTCTGACTGAAACCTTGTCATCCTATCGTCTGTTATTTCAGAGTATTTATCACAGTTTAGTTTTAGATTTCTTGGGTGACACAGACAGCCACCTCTTCATTAAGATATGAGCATTGCTATTTTATTTATTATAGTATCTCTGGCACCACACAGACTAGCACATACAGATATTCAATAAATACACGTCAAATGAGCAGTAACAAAAACCAATAGTCACCATTTACCTCTTTATTCACAATTTCAGAAACTCTTGGTATAGCACTAAATGTATTTCAAAGTGCTTACACAATCTTTAGTACCTTACCAATAGTAGATATGCCCAAATGCGTAGTTTCTTTTCAGCCTCTTCTCAAAACCATAAACCTTTATCCTTATAGACTCTGAGAGACTCCCATTACCTACTGCCTGTTTGTATTGAGGGCCCCTCTGAGTGTGGGTGGTATCTAGTGGCAGATGGCACAGTATCTGTGAATAGGTTGCAAAAAGCCATGACTTCACTAGGATGTGGTAGTGTGCACCTTTAATCCAGCACTTGGGAGGCAGAGGCAGGTAGATATCTGTGAGTTCCAGGCCAGCTAAGAGTTACTCCCTTGTCTCAAGGGAGTAAACACACACACACACACACACACACTTCTGACACTCTCTCCTTCCCCTTTGTCTGTCGCTGATGTAACAAGCTGCCACACCGTAAGATATTGACACACCAGCCTCCTTGAACGAGCTGGAATAGCATCCTTTCCAGAAGAGCTCTGAGATGCCTGCAGCCATTTCTTTTTCTTTTCTTTTCTGAGACAGGGTCTCATGTTGCTCAGGCTGGCTGGGAGCTAGCTCTCCATGTACTGAGAATGACCTTGACTACTGATCCCTCTGCCTCCTCCACTCCCCGAGTGCTGGGATTGAGGCATTTACTAGCACTGTCTTTCTGAGATAATCACAGAACACTGAGATTGTAATAAGCTAAGGTATTATTTGGTTTAGCCCCTTTCCTATAAACGTGAGGGAGCTGGAGCAAAGACAAGGATTCCTGATTCCTAGGCCAGTGTTCTTTCAATTATTATATAAGATTTAACTTCTCTTCTTCCCTGACTATTTTTCTCCTTTCATTTGAAGACCGTGTGTAGCATGAATCTTAAAAGTTCTTATTAATAAAATCAAACCTCAGCCAGGTATTGGGGTAAATGCTGGAAGGTCAGAGAAACAGAACAAGCCACAGCTATCTCACCTTGCCGGATTCTCAGCTGGTCTTGCTTCCTCAGACTGGAAGCCTCTATGTCCTCAAATCCAAATGACTCTCAGCTGAACTGCTGCTAGAAGCCTGAATGCTTAACCAGGCCAAATGCTTCTCCAGGGCAAATGCCTCTCCAGGGCAAATGCCTCTAGTTTCTGGTCCTCATGCCTTATATACCTTTCTGCTTTCTACCGCCACTCCCTGGGATTGAAGGCTTGCTTTCTGGGATTAAAGGCGTGGGTCACCATGCTTGGGTGTATCCTTGAACACATGAATTTCTGCCTCTGGAATGCCAGGGTTAAAGGCGTATGCTACCACTGCCTAACCTCTATGTTTAATATTGTGGCTGTTCTGTCTCTGACCCCAGATAAGTTTATTAAGGTACACAATATTTTGGAACACAATACCACCACAACCGTGAGCCATCCCAGTACAGCATGGGAGAGTCAGGGAGGAAGGACAGTGTCAGGTACAGTAAGGAACAGATCTTGGGGCCTCACCTGCACTCTTTGGATGACTGGGACCTGGTTTTGGGCTTACCACACCGGCTGGAGGTGCCCTGTTGGCAGCAGAAAGCACCATGTGGGCCGCCCGCCCCAGCGGCCCTGGCTGCAACTGCTTCAGCTTACCCTTGAGCTCTGAAATTTCCTTGGTGCTCCTGCAGAGAAACAGTATTTTGTTTCACTCAGAATGCAAACATTATTCTATTTACTCGAACCAACCAAGACAGTTCACTAACTTCACATGCTTAGACCTAAGTGATTAAACATAGGCTGGGTTTCTGTGCCCCTGAGCTACGTGGTCTTTCCCTTACACGAGAAAAATCAACAGCAGGTACATACGTCTGGGGATCTGGGAAGAATGTCCTCCGGATAGAAGGATTAGTCAGCCAGGGCCTAGGATCAGACTCCAGCATATCCGAAGAGTTCTGAGGAGAAAACGAAGACGTAAATACCCAGATTCACCAGCAGGGGACACTGCTGCCTAGGGACGCAGCATGATTGTATCTGCAGTAACTTTTACATATTTGCTGGTGTGCGCAATCTGTGATGCTGCAATTTTGTATGCTAAGGGTTTTGTCACAATCAGAAGGGCTCTGGGAATAAAAGAATTCACACTACTGGGTAAAACAGGCCTATGGGGACTGATGGAATGTGCAAACTTTTGAGTTTCTTGTAAACTTTTAAAATATATAAAATATATATCTACATCATACTTTAAATTTGTACATAAATAAAATAAATTTGTATAAGTGTAAATTATAGAAAGTTCAAGGCCAGCAACAACAACAACAAAAAAGCTGGGCGGTAGTGGCATACAACTTTAATCCCAGCACTGGGGAAGCAGAGGCAGGAGGATCTCTGTGAGTCTGAGGCCAGCCTAGTCTACAGTGAGAGTTCCAGGACAGCCAGGGCTACACAGAGAAACCCTGTCTCAAAACAGAAGCAAAAAGAAAACTCATGAGAGATCCACCCGCCTCTGTCTCTCAAGTGCTCAAATTCATGACACAGGCAGGTATATAATATAGCGATACAGAGGGCTTTGCAAGGCAGCCAGGCAGGAAACAATGTCGGAGGGCTGTAAGGGAGCCTTGGGGCTTCCAAGTGCTGAACGTGAGAGCTCTCTGCAAGCCCAGAAATAACATACGAGGTCAAGTTGAGATTCAAAAAGAATTTCAATATAGCTAAAGAACAGTGCTTCAACAGCTTTGTGTAGACTGTATTCAAGGCTCACTTCCATCTCTGCCATGTAAAAGAAGAAAAGGGAGAGGCTTATTCCACAAGTCCAGGGTGTTCGGTCCAAAGGAGACTCCAACTCCCCAAACTCCAGAAGGGAGTCTAACTATTCAGAAATGGGCTCAACCTGGACTACAGGAGGATTTCTTTTCTGGCTGTTGATAAAAGCCAGCTTTCCTCAGGAACTTAGGAAGCCAGTTCCCCTCAACTAAAAAGAGTTATTTCCCTTACACTGGCAGAAGGGACAAATGGCTACCTGTGGTGCCTACAACACACCGAAGTGCATGCTGGCCAATATGTCCCCTCAGGATCAGGAGTACCTGTCACACATGTCACAGCCCATGCTGGTGTCCTGCCTTTCCCACCTTCTCCCTACCCTAAACTCGCTCTAGCTCACAGGCTTCCCTCCCCCAGCTACTCATTCTTCTTATAACCCCGCTATTTTTGCTATGTGAGCGCCTCTGGCTATTCTCTCTCTATAATAAAAACCTCCCTGGTAACCATCCCATGGAGGGGTCATGCCATGAGCTTATACACAGGGAATATCATAGTCTCTCTCTTTCTGGGTTTACTTTTCTTCTATCAAGCATCAGGTTTTAACTAGAACTGAAAAGAAAAAAACTAAACCCTTGCTCCACCACTGAACATACCTGGGTGGGCCCAGAGCCTCCCAGGGCAGGGGGATCCACCACAGAGTCAGCTGAGGGGTCCAGAGAGGACCGCACCCGGAGGAAGGCCAGGCCAAAGGACTGGTGACGTGTGAAAGGTTGCGAGCAGGTCAGTCGAAGTCGATCCCATGATTCTCCTGAGGCTGGAGTCAGGAAATCATCTCAAGGAAGGAAAAAAAAAGGAGAAAAAGGAGGGGCTGGAGAGATGGCTCAATAGTTAAGAGTACTTGTTATTCTTGCAGAGGACCAGAGTTCAGTTCCCAGCACCCATGCCAGGTGATTTAAAACTGCCTGTAACTCGAGTTCCAGGGATCTCACGCCCTCTTCTGGCCTCCTCAGGCACCAGTACTCATGTGTACATATACACACCCCTCCCACATATACATGAATAAAAAATAAATATAAATATTTAAAAAGGAGAGAGAGAGAGGAGAGAAAGCTGGGTGTGGAAGCGCATGGTTGTAATCTCAGCCCAGGAGCTCCTTGGTTGCAAAGCAAGTTTGAGGTCTGCTTAGGCTACATGAGATCCTAGAGAGAGGAAGAGAGAGGGGGACGTGTTAGTGTGTGTGCTCTCGCGCATGGCCATGCACACTCGCACAGGCTTGAGCAACAGAAGAAAATGTGCTGCGCTAACTGTTATCAGTCGGGAGGCAGGAAGGGAGAAACTGAAGAAAGGGAAGACAAGACAAGCCACAGCTACACACAGTAAACGCAACGGCAGGAGGAAAGGACATCACCAGCACGTGTCCCTTCCGGCTCTGATGCTCAGAGAAAGGTTTGCCAGGCCGGCAAGGCAGGGCCCTTTCTGCCTAGTTCCTTGTCTTCTAACCACTCCTCCATCATAGTTTCATACTGGTCTCCACCTTCCTGAACCACGAGGCTGCAGCCTCCCTCTATGCAGCCACTCACGGTATCGGAAGCCAACACCACAAACTCTACTTCTTTGATTCCTAACATTACCCAGTCAGTATATCATCCCCTATACCTCACATAAATGCTTCCAAAATCTCACTCTTCCTTTACAACAAGATAAACACCTCCAATTTAAACACAGATAAACAGACTGCAATTCCCTAGAGTCCAGGGATCATATCTTATGCATCTATTACAATGCTCAGTGAACATAGAGATTTGCATAAGCAGAATTCAGGAAACACTATATATTATATAAATATAGCCAGCATATAGCTTTTTACCACACACAAAAATTTATTCTATACCTTTTTCTTTTTTGTGGTGCTAGGGATTAAATAAAATAGGGATCAAATAAAAACATAGCAATCACTGGGTGTGGTGCCACACGCCTGAAATCCAGCACCTGAGAGGCTAAGGCAGTAAGTATTTAAGGCTAGCCTGGGCTGCACATTGAGACCCTGTCTCAACAACCAAAACCCTAAAACATGATGATGTATCAGGCAACATAAGTCCGAGATAAATATCAATCATAGCTCAGAAATACTCCTGACATTCTCATCAGGCAGAACTCACACAACGCATTAGTTTACTCTCTTCTCTTAACAGGAGCTAAACATAGGCTCCCTTTCATAATCTATACCCAGCAGCACTTAGAGCCACCTCTGCACTGCATCCGTCCTTGGAAACACCCCCACATCTGCTTTTGCCCTCTTTACCATCTTTAAACATCCGGACTCCTGAGCGGTTCTTCCCCTCCTTTGAATCAGCGAGGGACATTAGCATGGTTGCAGGGAGAAGGGTGACGAAAGGTCTGTCCAGGGGCCAGGAAGAACGACCCACGTCAATCTGCAGGAAAGCACAGCCACAGTTACCTGGGGACGAAAAGTGGAGAGAAGGGCGACGATGAGAGAATGACTACAGCGTACAATACTGGGTGGGAAGGAAACACTCCACTCTAGAGCTCATCAGAAGCCAGAAAGTTCTGGCAACATGGGGAGTCACACAGAGAGCCACCAATTGGAATGGAATGAAACCTTAGTCCATCAAATGATAGAGAAGGTTCACCATGGCCACCACAGTCTGAAACCTGCCCTGGAAATCACTGTTAAGGAACCCAACAGCTTTCCGTCCTGAGAAAGCAAAGATAGTGGTCTCTAACAAGTCTTTAGAGAATTCTAAGGCCAACTTTTTTGTTTGCTTTTGAGACAGGGTCTTAGTATGTAGCCTTAGCTAGCCTGGAGCTCAATTATGTAGACCAGGCTGGTCTCAAACTCAAGAGATCGGCCTGCTTCAGTCTCCTTAGTGCTGGGATTAAAGGGCTGTGCCATCATGCCTGGCATCAACTTTTGTAATCTATAAACTCCCATGCACAGCGCACTTTTCAGCATCCTCCTGACACTGATCTTTAGAGATGATAAGGATTCTGTTTGTTAGTATCGATCATTATGCCAGTGCCCTAAGGCTTTACCCAGACCAGGGTTCACAGCGTAATTCCAGAAGCACCATCCCATTGTATTCTCTTTGTGTATGTGTACATGAATGCATGCTACCTGTGTATGGAGGCAAGAAAACAACCTGGTTGCTGTTCCTCAGGTGCTGTCCACCTTGTCTTTTTAAAAATTATTTTATTTCATGTGTATGGGTGTTTTGTCTGCATGTATGTGTGTGTACCACTTATGTGCCTGGTACCCTCAGGGGCCAGAAGAGGGAGTCAGATCCCCTGGAACTGAAGTTAGTCATCATGTGGGTCCTGGGAATTGAACCTATTTCCTTTGGAAGAGCAGCCAGTGCTCTTCACCACTGAGCCATCTCTCCAGCAGCCCCACCTTGTCTTTTTGTTTTGTTTTTCAAGACAGGGTTTTTCTGTTTAGTCCTATTTGTCCTGGAACTTACTCTGTAGACCTGGCTGGCCTCAAACTCAAGAGATCAACCTGCCTCCACCTCTCAAGTGCTGGAATTAAAGACATGCACCACCACTACCCTACAGTCCATCTTATGGCTTCAAACTCATAGACATCCTCCTGACTCTGCCTCCTGAGTGCTGGGATTAAGGGTGTTCACCACCTCACTAGGCTGGAGGCATTTATTTATTTATTTATTTTGGTTTTTTGAGACAGGGTTTCTCTGTGTAGCTTTGATGCCTGTCCTGGATCTTGCTCTGTAGACTAGGCTGGCCTCCGACTCACAGAGATCCACCTGGCTCTGCATCATGAGCGCTAGGATTAAAGGCGTGCGCACCGCCGTTGCCGCCTGGCTGGAGGCATTTTTAAAGTTGAGGTTCCCTCCTCTCAGATGACTTTAGCTTGGGTCAAGTTGACAGAAAAGTACGCAGCACATCAGTGATCTCCAGGTAGCAGTTTGTCTTCCCTCCCAACGCTGGGATTACAGGGAGTGTGCCTCTATATTTGGCTTTGTGTATGTGTGTGAGTGGAAGCCAGAGGACAACTTCAAGCATGAGTCCTCACCTTCTACCTTGTTTGAGGCCGGCTGTCTCTGTTGTTCCCTGCTGTGTTAGACAGACTAGCTTGCCCATGAACTTTCCTGCTTCCTGTCTCACCACAGGAGCACTGGGATTACAAATGTGGACTATCCCACCTGGTTCTCATGTGGATTCGGAGAATTCAACTCTGATCCTTACACTCATATGGCAACTGCTTTTCCACGGAGCTATCCCCCTAGCCCAGGCCCAGCTTTAAATGCGGGTTCTGGCGATCAGACTCTAGTCCTCATGTACTAGGCAAGGTCTTTACCAACTGAGCTGTACTCTCTGCTCCACATTGTAGTCTCTATGAACGAAGACCCAGGAGTTCTCCAACACCAAACCATCTCCAAGGGCAAACACAACATTTTCCCTTCACATCTAGGCAGGGCTTATTCCAGAAGGCTACTCAGTCAGAACAAACTGAGACAGCTGAGGGGAGTGGTCATTCCTGTGTTTTCCCTCAGAGGTCCCAAAGGCCCTGAGAATTCACTCACCGACATCGATGTAACTTATGGGGACCACCCTCTCCAGCTGAAGCTCCACTTTCAGTTTCCCACTCTTGTCCTGAGGACAGCTGAGCCAAGGTCCCCTATGACTGTCTGGGTTCAGCAAGTTCTCCACAGGATACTTGGGATCCTACATCAGAGAGGAAGAGAAAAATTAGGAGGGGTTCTGAGCTCACAGGGAAAAAAGGATACCTTAGAATAAGGTACATCTATAATCCCGTCTGCTGAGGCAGACATGAGAGGAGGACAGGGGCATCCACAGGAACTAGCCTGACTCATGCAGAAGACACCATTTACTTCTACCTCACTTATCACACTACCTCACTTACTCCTCCTAAGGATTCTCGAGTTGTTACTATTACTTCTGCGTAGTTAAGAGATAATAAACTGGAGCTTACGGGACTTCAACACTCACCTAAGTAACTAAACAAAGCAGAATCCCAGATTTCTAAAACTAGAGCTTTTAACACTACATTAAAGTTCTTTATTCATAAGACTTTTACACAAGCTGGGCGGTGGTGGCGCACACCTTTAATCTCAGCACTCGGGAGGTAGGGCCAGGCAGATCTCTGTGAATTTGAGGCCAGCCTCGGCTACAGGCTGAGTTCCAGGATAGGCTCCAAAGCTACACAGAGAAACCTTGTCTCAAAAAACCCCAAAAAACAAAAACAAAAAAACCCCAAAACAAACAAACAAACAAACAAACAAGACTTTCACACAGATACTTATTTTTTCCTTTTAATTTATTCTTCTCTCATATATTACATTCTGACCACTGTTTCCCTTCCCTCCCCCACCCACTCCTCCAATTCCCTTTAGAAAAGGGCAGGTCTCCCAGGTCTATCAACCAAACATGGCATATCAAGTTACAATAAGACTAGGCTCATCCCTCATATTAAGTCTGGACCAGGCAATCCACTAGGAGAAAGGTCCCAAAAGCAGGCAAAAGAGCCAGCGACAGCCCCCACTCCCACTGTCAGGGCTCCCACAAGAACACCAAGTTACACAACCATACCATATATGCAGAAGACCTAGGTCAGACCCATATTGGCTCCCTGACTTTTGGTTCAGTCTCTACACAGACATTTATTTTATTTTTAAAAATATTTATTTATTTATTACGTATACAGTGTTCTGTCTGCCATGTTTGACTGCACACCAGAAGAGGGCATCAGGTCTCATCCATAGGTGGTTATGAACCACATGTGCTTGCTGGGAATTGAACTACAGAACTCTGGAAGAGCAGTCAATGCTCTTAACCTCTGAGCCGAGCCATCTCTCCAACCCCCCACCCACATTTATTTACCTCCAATATAATTCTATGAAATAAGATTTTGTTTACGTAGTCCAGACTAGCCTCAAACATAAATTCCTCCTGAGGGTTAGAATTGTAGATGTGCACCACTACAACCAGCAAAAGACTGTATTCTTCATTTACAATGGATGCTTAGATATAAGTGATTATTCAAAGTCATTGATAGTGACAATGAGATTTAAGAAATCCCAAATTCACTAATGCAAATGCAAATCCTTTTTGGTTGAGAAGCTTTGAGCAAACAAACGACTTTCTTCCTCTGGTTCTAAATTTCTTTATAAGTAAAAGAGACAACCATATTCACGGTTTTGTTTTTTAGAAGCAGGTATCTCAAGGATGACTTTCTGATTCTGCCTCCCAAGTGCTGGGGTTATAAGCGTGCACCTCCATACCCAGCTTTCTCCCCCTTTCTTTTTTTCTCTTTTTAATGAACATATGTGTTTTGCCTGCATGTGCCCACAGAGGCCCAAAAGGGGTGTCAGATCCCCTGAAGCTGGAGTTACAGATGGTTGTGTCCTGTGGGTGCTGGGAACTGAACCAGGTCTTTTGGAAGACCAGCAACTGTTCATAACTGCTGAGCCATCTCTCCAGCCCCAACTGCACCCAGCTTTGACTCATGGTTTTTAATCATGTTTTTTTGTTTGTTTTATTTCCACAATAAAATCCTTCTTTTAACTATAATTTCACATGTGTGTGAATATTTTTCTCATAAAATAAAAGTAAAGCTCTAATTAAAATACAGGTTGGGGAGGGAGGCTAAAGATGTACTTTGATCCTTCTCTTCAGCTTCTAGAACAGTCTCTATAGAAACCACGATGTTAGAAGACTGCTAACATTCTCAAAGATTCTATGACAAAGCATTTGAAGGTGGGTATTGTGGTATATGTCTATAATTCCAGCACTCAAGTGGATGAGGCAGGATGATTGAGAGTCTGAGGCCAACCTGGGATACACAGTGAGTTCAAGGCTGGCCTGAGCTACATGGCCAGATCTTATCGCAAACAACAACAACAACAACCCCCCACCCCCACCCCAAAACCCCACAAAAGCAACTCAAACAAAGGCAGGTACATCTCTGTGAGTTTGAGGCCAGCCTGGTCTACAAAGTGAGTGTTAGGCTAGTCAGGGATATATAGTGAGCCTTTGTCTCACAAAAGAAGAAAAAGAGGGAGAGGAAGACAATGATGACAGTTCAAGCTGACCTTCTGGTAAGGAGGGCTAAGACGATTTTTATTTCATGGGTTAATATAGTAGTTCCTAAGCACCATCTAAGGGGGCTCTCTGAAATGTGTGGGGGTCAAAAGAATAATTTATTTACTTTTATACGTGTATGAATGTTTTTCCAGGATGCATATATGTGCACCATGTATATATCTGTTGGATTCCCTGGAACCGGGGTTAAGGATGGTTGGGAGCCACCATATAAATGCAAAGAATTGAAACTAAGTCTTATGCAAGACAAGTGCTCTTAATCATTGAGCCAGCTCTCCAGCCCTGTGTGGGGATGCTTTTGACTGTCAAAATTACCATGAAGTAGTATTTTCATTAGGGCCTGGGAACCAGGGATGCTAAATATTCTACCATGCCAATGACACTGCTATAAAATGGACCTAGCTACCCAAATGTCAATGGGTAGCTTAGCACCCCTCCAAAAAGATTAGTGTACTGAGAGGAAAGAGAGGGGGTAAATGGATGAAGCAAATGACTGGAGGAAAGGGTGGGAAGTTCCCAGTAATCCCCATGGTAGATCAGCATTGGGCCCAACATGGGAACTGCAGAACTTTATATAAAGTGAGCATATTTGACGGTGGTCACTATATCCTTGACTATATATGACCTTGACTATATCAAGGTCAAGTATGGCTTTGAGTGCCCTTGATTAATTTCCATGGCAGTATGACCAAACTGCCCTTCTAGAAACTCTGGCACAGACAGGCCTGCAGTTTTGTCAGCTATCTACAAACCATGGACAAGTCTTCTACAGCTATTCACTCTTTTTAGACATCAAAAGAAAAGCAATCAGTTGGGTGGTGGTGGTGCACACCTTTAATTCCAGCGGAGGCAGAGGCAGGCGGATCTCTGTGAGTTCAAGGCCAGCCTGGTCTACAGAGTGAGTTGCAGGACAGCCAGGGCTACACAGAGAAATCCTGCCTCGAAAAACGATTTAAAAAAAAAAAAAGCCGGGGCTGGAGAGATGGCTCAGCGGTTAAGAGCACTGGTTGTTCTTCCAGAGGTCCTGAGTTCAATTCCCAGCAACCACATGGTGGCTCACAGCCATCTGTAATGAGATCTGGTGCTCTCTTCTGGCCTGCAGGTGTATATGCAGACAGAACACTGTATACATAATAAATAAATCTTTAAAAAAAAAAAAAAGCCATCATGGCTGGTGACTAATATACCTGAGAGGAAAATGATACTACATGGCTGATCTTCACAGGAGCCATCAGAGGCCACCAGTTTCCTCAAGTACACGGCAAATATGCTTCCTCCCAGGATATTTTCTGCTACCACAGTGGCACTGCCTATATTTTGCTCTTGGTAGCTTTTGAGAGAATAAGAATCCTCACATTACTCCTGGAGGAAAAAAAAAAAAAGAACAAAAGTAACATTAGCTACCCATTCTTATTTCTTTGATAATAAGAACTATTTAGAGAAGTCAGCTCATTTCTCAGGGCCACCATGGCCTGTAGGAAGCAAATCTGGATCATCTAGAGACACCCCTCCCCCACAATTGTGAGACAGCCTCAAGAAAACAAAGCAGCAAATAAAAAAAACAAAGCAAAACTGTCATTATAGTAAGGCTGGATTTATAAAGTTCCCAAGAACATGAACGGTGCCTTGAATCATTTGTCTCTATGTCCCTGGGGGCCTAGGACACAGTAAGGATGGGCAACAAATGTCAACTAAATACAGTATATTACTCTGTTCAATGAAACTTCCTAAATTAGCTTCTCATTCCTCCAAGCTGGGTGTGGTGTCCCATGCCTATGGTCCTAGCACTTGGAAGGCTAAGCCACGAGGACAGAGTTTAAAGCCAGCCTGTGCTACATAGCAGGTTCAAGGCTAGCCTGGGGTATATAGCCAGATCCTGATTCAAAATAACGTATTCTTGGGTCAGTGAGAATGGATCAACATTGTTTTTCTTTTTCTTTTTTTTTTTGTTTTTCAAGACAGGGTTTCTCTGTGTAGCCCTGGCTGTCCTGGAACTAGCTCTGTAGACCTGGCTGGCCTCGAACTCACAGAGATCTGTCTGCCTCTGCCTCCCAAGTGCTGGGATTAAAGGTGCACCCACCACCATCATCTGGCCAACATTGTTTTCCTAACTTATTTGTCTTTAAACAGCTCACAGGAGCCAGATTTAGCATCACGCACCCATTATCCCTGCTATGGGGGAGAGGGAGGGGGAAGCAAGAGTTTGAGGCTAGCCTGGGCAACAATATAAGTGTGAGCCACCATACATAGCTCATAAACTTTTTTATTTTCCGAGACAAAGTTTTTCTGTATAACAGCCTTGGCTGTCCTGGAACTTGCTCTGTAGACCAGGCTTGCCTTGAACTCATAGAGATATATGACTGTCTCTGCCTACCGAGTACTGGGATTAAAGGCGTGTGCCACCAAGCCTGGCCAAGGCTGAAATTTTAAATATATGCAAAAATACACAGAAAATAAATTAACTCTTAGATGTTCATCATTCATGGTCAATAATCCTCTGGTAACAAGTGTTTTAAAGATATCTGAATGTCTTTAGGTGGGGGAGGGTCTCCCAAGATTTTTTTTTTTTTTGAGACAATATCTTGCTACATAGTCCTGGCTGACCTTGTATCTGTATGCAGCTGAAGCTGGCCAAATATTTTTTTTTTTATTAAATTTCTGTTTTACATTTATTTGTTTTGTATGTAGGAGGACAGGTATATACATGAAGGAGTCAAATCTTCTCCTTCCGCCATGAGGGTCCTGGGGATGGAATGCAGGTCACTAGGCAACTGCCTTCTCTCACCAAGTCATCTTTCTTTTTCCCCCCCCTAAGGACTTATATTTTATGCATTTGAGTATTTTGCTTGCATATATCTAAATGCACTACATGTGTGCCTGGTGCTGGAGGAAGCCAGAAGAGGGTGTCAGATCTGGAACTGGAGTTACAGATGATTGTGAGGACTGGAGAGATGGCTCAGAGGTTAAGAGCACTGGCTGCTCTTCCAAAGGTCTTGAGTTCAATTCCCAGCAACCACATAGAGGCTCACTACCATCTGTAATGAGATCTGGTGCCCTCTTCTGGCCTGCAGGGATGAGTGCAGGCAGAACACTGCATACATAATAAATAAATAAATAAATCTTAAAAAACAAAAAAAACAAAAACAAAACAAAACAAAAAACCAGATGATTGTGAACTGCCACGTAGGTGCTGGGAATCGAATCTGGGTCTCCTGCAAAGCAGCAAGTGCTCTTAATCTTTGAGCCATCTCTTCAGTCCACACACCGAGCCATCTTGCTGGCTCCTAAGAAATTATGCTTGAGATGAAGGTCTTACTATGTTGTTTAGCCCAGCCCTGAACCCCAGGCCCTACAGCCTCAGCCTCTCAAATGTTGGGGTCTTAGGTATGAGCCATCATGTTCCTGTCAGGGCGGTTTTCAACTTCTGGGATCAAGTGACTGTGCCTCAGCCTCATGAGTAGCATGTACCATCAGACCTGAATTTTTCTTTCATTATTCTCCCTGAAAATATGAGTCCATGAATCCTGATACATTCCTGACCATAATGGCTTTCTACTCTATTCATCACCAAAGTTTTCTTTCTCTTTTCTCATGCTATTGCTCCTACTTGGAATACTTGCTCTCTTTACAACTTACTTAATTTATTTTGATGTTCAATTACACACACACACACACACACACACACACACACACACACACACACCCTACCTTAATTAATTAGTTCAAGGTAACTGCTCCATCCGGCCAATTCTCACTTGGTATTTAACTAAGTGCCTCCTCATGTAACAACTATATGTTTATGTCTTATGTCTCTTGATAAGATTGTGAGTTCCTGGACAACAGGATTTTTGTTTGACTCATTCTTAAATATTTAATGTAAGAGGGAGAAGACACATAGATGATTAGCAATTATCTGCTCATTGAGGTCCTCCAGGTTCTGCAGCTCTCGACCTTTTTGAGGGTTAAGATCCCGGAATGGGTTGCTTCTGTTCATTTTCTTTTTCTTTTTTTTTTTTTTTTCAATTTGCAGCTTAAGTTTTTATTCAGTTTAACAGTTTCAACTTAAATACAGTGGGAAAAGTCAATTTAAATTATATAAAATAAAAATAAAAACA
>CABHPQ010144548.1:0-25313 GCA_902168405.1 Peromyscus aztecus
CAAGCACCGAGGTGGCTGAAGATGCACTTTCTAGAACCCCGAAGTGCACATGGCTCAGTGGTAGCACAGCTATGGCACCGAGCCCATGGTGGAGGCATCTCTAATTCCTCCTGGTTCGTCTCTCTGTGATCCTCTTCCCAGGCCATGCTATAGAGGGGCTTGGGGATAAACTGAGATTAGACAAGAGAATCATTTGAAATGCACACAGAAACTTGTTTTTAAACTTGAGTCTCACAAGGTGGAATGTTTCTAAGTAAAATGTCAAAATTCACTTTGAGACACATTTAGAGAATTTGGGGGGTGATAGTTTGAAATTTCAGGTTAACTTTTTACTAATAATCCTGGACTTTTCTCAGTCACTGGGATACCACTTACAGGAAGAAACCATTGTTTCTAACAAAAAGGCCTGTCAATTCCAGGACTCCATCTTCCTTGTCCTGCCCACACGAATAACATGTGGTCCATGCTTGACCCATCGCATGTACTATTTCATTGGTCAAGAGGTAAATATACAACCCAATGGGGACAATCTGGGCCTTTTCTTTCTTTTTTTTTTTCTTCCATTTTTTCATTTCCTTCCTTCCTTCCTTCCTTCCTTCCTTCCTTCCTTCCTTCCTTCCTTCCTTCCTTCTTTTAGAAGTACTAGGGACTGAACCTAGGGCCTCATGTAAGCCAGGCAAGTGCTCTGAACTAGTCTAGATTGTAGTGGTATTTGGTCTGCCTATGACCTTGGGCTATGTGGCCCAAAGGAGGCAAGGAAAGGGAGAGGAGTCACATGGTCCTCTATCTATCTATCTATCTATCTACCTACCTACCTATCTATTCATTTGTTTATTTGTTTGTTTCTTTATTTATTATCCTGATGTGATCAGACTCCAGATGATCTGGGAATTGAACCTGGTTCCTCTGGAACAGAGGTCAGTGCTTTTAACCACTGAGCCACCTCTCTCCTCCTTTCCATGTGACTCTTCTCCCTTTCCTTATAAGAGGGTATGTGCAATGGCAGAACGCACTGCCTCCTTTGGGCTGTAAAGCCCAAGGTCATGGGCGGAGCAAATACCACTACCTTAGATACTGATGAACAGCAGGTAAAGACAGCTGCCCTCCACCAGGGAATGCCTCAGCTGAGATCAACAGAGAACTGAGTCTCGAGTCCCACCTGGAGCCCAGATTTCTGCCACTCTTTTAATCCACAAGCAGATCCAACATTTCACAGCTACATAAGCAAAGACAATTTTGTTCAGGTGGCTTAAAATGTGTCACCACTGGAAGAGTCTGGGTTAAGTGAGGCTTCTGAACGGCAGGACCACGCTATTCTGTATGATGAGTAACATTGCTCATTCACACCCAGAACACCCCAAAATAAATGATGAGGCTGAGGAGATAGATTAGTGGGTAAAGCACCTGCCTCACAAATGTAAGGAACTGACTCTGGACCCCTACGACCCCAAGTGGTAGCAAGTGTCTATAAACCCATTACTGTTGCTGTGGGATGGAATATGAGGCAGGAGAGTCACCATAAGCTCATGGGCCAGCTAGTCCCATGCATGTAGCAGCCAACAAGAGACCCCGTCTCAAACTAGGTAGAATGTGAGGACTAATGGTCAAGATTGCCCACTGACCTCCACATTCGTGTACCCATACACATGCACACAAAAATTATAAATTTTGTCATGCATGTGTTAGCAGTAACAAAAAGTATAAAAACATTTAAATATTTATTTTATATAAGTATACTACTAACCTGAAATATACCTATTGATTCAGGAGTTTAGAGCACAAACATTCTTGCCTATATCTTATTATCACCTTTGTTCATTTACCTTATGGCACAAGAAAGGCTAAGAGTCAGATTGGAGCAACATAAAAGCATCCACTCAGAGAGAAAGGCTTGAGCCTCTCCGTCTATGTGTTCATATCAGCTTCCTCCTGCTCACCAGGGCCAAAGATCTGGAAGATGCTGGCAGGTACCAGCACGCTCCCTTTGAATTACACCACCGAACTGCTTCAATAACCGATTGCCAGATAAATAATTATAATCAAGAGCTCATTGTGCTAACAATCATTTAACGACTGCCATCCGAAAACACAGTAATAAACAGAGCTTTAATGAAGAAAACTGGAGAGAGGCCAGGGTTTTATGGCGGTTTGCTTAAAGGGAACGAGAGCCATAATCTGTATTTAAGACTCAAAGAGGCCTTTAATCCACATGCTCCACGTTAAATGAGGGAGTGGAGTCATGTTTTGATCAAAAGTAACTGCATGCATAAAAGAAAGGAACATAAATGTCCCTTTAGGAAAAAACTCCAGTAAATTACATTAAGTAAGTGTTTGTGACCATTTGCTTTGGGGGGAAAAAAGAAGAAAAACATCTGATTTTCATTTTGGACAAGAATACTTGGCTAAAATAAAATAAATGGGGAGAGGATTTGATTTGTCTAGTATCATTGAGAATAAAGTGAGTTACGTCTCCATCCCTCATGGCAGGCATCGTTCTCCTTCTATCTGTCCTGCTTATCTCTTGCTCTCCCTTTGCTAGGCCAGGACTTCAGCTCTGGGAAGTCTGAATATATTCTGACATGAACTCCCCATTGGGTGACTTTGCTGCTCCCAAGTCTAGTGAGCAGTAAAGTGTTTAACTAAGGGCTAGATGGGAGAGCAAAGCCCAGCATGTTTACACAGGGCAGTGGGCTACTCCAGCCCCTGCCAAAGTGGGGCTGGGGGTGAGGGAGACTGGCTGACACAGGCTCCTGGAACTATAGCCATTTTCTGCAAGCTCATATGTGGCCTGGCCAGGGGCAAACACCACAGGCTCCAAATGCTCAAGTCCTTTCCAGGCCAAGGAGGAGGCAAAGAAAACCCTAAACCAGGAACTGTTGCTACAGCTGAAGCCAGATGCGGACTCCAGTGCTGCCTCTGTCTTACTGTGCTGAGGTGTGGAGGTGACCAGCAGATCACTCTGCAGTGGGGCTTTTGGGACCCTCCAGTCCTTGGAAAGTCACAACGGAGAGTGACCCTGAGCATCTGGAGAGAATTCAATCCCAGTGGAGCTTTGGCCTGTCCCAGAGTGAACATTCAAGACCAAATAGGCTGCCTCGGCATGGGTATGGGTAGGTGACACAAATAAGCTGAAGTCAGAGAAAAAAATAACCACCTATTAGCCTGGGGTGGGCAACACACACAGGCCAAGCCAGACTTTTCAAGACCATGCTCTCTTTGCACTGACCGAGGAGAAGTGAGAAGAATTCTTTTCTGACATAGGGACATTTTTGTGACATTCTGCGTTGCTAAGGTGCAACCAAAACATATTGATGACTCTCTAACAAGGGACTTTTATTTGGAAATAAAGGCTAGGACTGCTGTCCAGACACTGGCCCAGGGTGGGCTCTGCTGAGTGCTTAACAAGGGGAACTCTGAGGCTTGTCAGGACAGAGTAAGCCTCAGTTAGCTAATGACACCTCAGGTATTTTAAGGAAACCTGACTGGCAAGTGGTGGCAGTGACTATAAGCCAGCGGCCTGGGGCTGGAGCTCAGTGGCAAAGCAGCCCAGCCTGTGAGCCCCACGGATTGATTCCCAGCACTGGAAGGTGTGGGTATTAGTCTCAAGGCCATGACGGTTTTGTGAGCAATTGCTAACTACAACAGTCTTAAAAGTAGGGCCAGCGACTTCCCTGATGGGCACTTGGGAGGAGGACTCCTTGGAGTAGATGTCCCTGGCCTGACCATTTCCCTTTTCTTCATGGCCCTGAAACTCCAACTGAATGGAATCTGTGAAGAACAATTTTGTTCTGGATAATTTATTTTCACAAACAGTATCTATCCACTCTCCTTTGGGAACTTGCCCCTTCCTTTGTTGAGTTGAGGTAAAGCCGATGGAGTCTTGGTGTACAGAGGGAGCACCAGTTGTCTCACCAAGTGTCTCCCCAGCAATCTTGAGTGGAGAAAATGCTATGTGGCTGCCCCAGAAGAAAGCATGCAGAGTCCACCGGATGTCGAGCCCACCCAATGCTGAGCCTACCTGATTCTGAGCACACTGGATGTTAGGCAAACCCGATTCTGAGCACACTGGATGACGTTCAGCCCTCCTGATGCTCAGTCCACTGGATGCTGGTCTGGTTCTTGAATGTTCTGGAAGGCCCATGGTACTACTGAAAGCAGGCCTGATGAGTGGAGATTAGGCTGCTCTTCAGGAACCCCCATCTCATCTCACTTTTCACTTTATGAGGTGAACACCTTGTCCCATGCTACGCTACAACCACACCATGCTGCTCCACCCCAGGCCAACTGAGAGAAACCTCTAAAGATGAACTGAAGGAAACAGTCCTTTTTATGTTAGGTGTTTTACTGTAGGATAGAGAGAGCTAAGATACTGAAAACAGCACAAAGCCACAGATTGCCTACTCTAAGAAAGAAAACAAGGTTCAAAGGGCTCTAGTGCTGCATTACCATTCCCCAGCAAGGCAGGCCTGAAAACACTGGGATTTATGGTTTGTGCAGAGTGAAAGGCACCCTTGGGAAGCAGCACCCAGGACGGCAGAGCTGTGGCTCCTCACGTTAAGGGGAAGCATGGCTTTGCAAATGGTATTGGCTGAAATGTAGGGAGCATGTGAGAACTCACAGAAGGAGCTCAGCTTCAAAGGCCCCGGACATACATACACATGTATTCCTTGAGGTAGCTAGATGCCAGGCATCACAACAAACTGTCACATGCACATCACTCCCCTCCCAAGGCTCCACCACCAGCAATCTCCTGGGGGTCAGCATTTACGGAAGAGGACACATGGGCCACCCGTGTAGTCTACCACTTCATTTGGTTCTAGGGAACAAGAGAAGTCTTAGCCACAAATGACACAGGAAATAGTCAGGCTGGACACAGGTTGTTCTGCTTGCTTGGCCCCTTGATAAACACAACAATTTTGAAAAATTTCACCAGTCTCTTCCTGGCGGGTCACATGGCATGAATGGAGCTTCCTCTTCTTGCTATTGATGCTGCTGGAACATTTCCCAGACTTAACCAATGAGCTACTCTCTCCCCACCATACTGACTGGGTTACCGGAGGAGGACCAGTCCCGCAGGCCATCACCAACAGGCTCGATGGACTAGCTGAGCTTGAAGAGGTGGCACAGAGCTGTGGCCGCCATGTCACAAGGCAACGGCCAGTCAAGGGCAGAGATGAGAAGCTCGTCGTCTGAGTGCTTGGATCTAGTAGTGGTTTTACCCTAGAATTCCCGGAGAGTTAAGGGCTCATTAACAAACACATTAGAATGTCTGCTTAAAGCCTCATTCTAAACACAGGTGGAGTAGCACAGTAACCTTGGAAAGTCAGTTCTGGAGGAATTAAGAGGAATTCATTAAGTACTTTTTTTTTTTTTTTTTTAGTTTTTAAAGACAGGGCTTCTCTGTGTAGCCCAGGCTATCCTGGAACTCACTATGTACACCAAGCTGGCCTTGAACTCAGAGAGTTCCACCTGCCTCTGCCTCCTGAAGGCTGGGATTAAAGGTGTGCGCCACCACTGCCAGGCTCATTAAGTACTTTCTCTGGTTAGTTTTTTTGTCAGCTTTACACAAACTAGAGTCACCTGGGAAGAGGCACCTTACCTGAGGAACTGCCTCCATCAGACTGACCTGTGCGCATGTCTGTGAGGCATTTTCTTGATTAATAATTGGCATGAGAGGGCCCAGTCCACTGGGTGGTGCCACCCCAGGGCAGGTGGTCCTGGGTGGCTAAGAAGCAGACCAAGCAAGCCACGAAGAGCAAGCCAGTTAGCCTTCCTCCATGGTTTCTACCTCAGTTCCTGCCCGACTTCCCTCCATGACAGACTGTAACCTGTAAACTGAAATAAGCCTTGCCCTTCCGAGTTGGTTTTGGTCCGTGTTGTATTACAGAATCAGAGACACAATCTAGGATGGCACTTTCCTGAGGTTTTTATTTTATTTTTTTAAACAAAACAAAACAACAACAAACCAAAGAAACAGTGGGTGAGACACATTACTGAGCCCAGATCTCTTTAGTATGAGACAACTGTACTGTGAAGCCATTGTGTGCAGAAGTACCCCCTGATCTTTCATCTTCAGTTCCCTGCCAAGAATCAAACATGCACCCACCCACTCATCCATCTACCCACCCATCCAATCATCCATCTATCCCACCCATGCACTTATCTAACCATCCATCCATCCATCCATCCATCCATCCATCCATCCACCCACCCACCCGCTTATCTATGCACCCATCTGTCCATCCATCCATCCACCCACCCATCCATGCATCCACCCATTCATGCATCCATCTGTCCATCCATGCATCCATCCATCCACCCATCCACATACCCATCCATGTACACCCATTTATCTATATACCCACCCATTCATCCACCCACCCATGCACCCAGTCAGCCAATGATGTATGTTTTTATTGTGTTCAAGGCCAGCCTCAGCCACTGAGCAAGGCCTCAAAGTATAAAGAAGAGGCTAGAGGGCATAGCTTAATGGTAAAGTATTTGCCTAGCATGTGAAAGACTATGTTCAACATCACACACACACACACACACACACACACACACAGAGAGAGAGAGAGAGAGAGAGAGAGAGACAGAGAGAGAGAGAGAGAGAGAGAGAGAGAGACAGAGAGAATCAGTGGACTAAAAATAGTAGGTCTTCTGATGTGGTTTTACATTTATCCTTAAAGCAGATCTGAGGGACATCTTGTTAGTAGCGTTTCTGCCATCTAACTACCTTCTACCAAGCCACCTTCTGCTAACAAGTCAGGGCTTAATTACCAGTGGGCCTGGCTTAATGATGCAAATAAGCACACTCACCGAGAGATGAGAGAGGGCCACAAGGCAGAGCCCAACAAGCCCGGGCAGATCATGCTGCTCCTGCATGTCCACCGCTACCCACTCACACAGAGTGTGGCGCCAGCAGGCAAAGCTGCCCTGTCTGCAGACATCACAAGCACACGAGTCCATTTGGGGGACTGTGCTAAACACACCAGACCAAGACGACCTCTGTTGAGCCTCAGATGAACCCAAGTCCCTCCCAGAATCACAGGTGAGCAACGGTTTGCCCCCTCCTTAACTGGTCAAATGTGCCTAGAGTCGCACAGGAATTGTGAGAAACAGGCCACAGGGCTGGAGTGAATGAGGCAGGTGGGCTGAGAGTGCTTTCTGCTGTGGCTCAGCTTTTTCCATGATGTAGTTCACTGCCAAGAATGCCACTTCTCCACAGGGAGAGGACTAATGATTAACAGGAGCTCACTCAAGGAACTAGACATTCAGATGTCCACTTCTCTTGAGCAGCCCAGTGCCTAAGTGGCTGTGGAAACTTTTGGAATTGTAGTGAAAAAGAGCCCAACAGGGACTAGGGAGATGGCTCGGTGGGTAAAGAGCTTGCTGTGAGAGCGTGAGGACCTGAGTTCAATTCCCAGCACCCACAAAGAAGCTGGATGTAGCAGTGGTCTGTGTCTCAAGAAATATAAAATAAGGTTGAGAGCAACACAAGAAGACCTCTTATCAACAAAGGTCAACACATGTTGCCCTCTGGCCTCCATAAAAATGAGCACAGGTAAGTACATCTACCTGCGCACAACCACATGCGCACGCGCGCACACACACACACAGTTGGGTGGGTGGGAACCTAAGGGGATGGGCTGGGAGCACTAGGGCAGCAAGGGTAGGGAAGTGGGGAGGACGGAACATGAGGATCCACCCTCTTGGGAAGGACAGGTGGCTCATACTCGCTCTCCCTCAGCTCCACTTACTCCTTCCACTCTCCTGAACTTATTCCGAGCCTGCAGAATCCTCTGATGATTTATTTGTACCAACTCCAAACAGTTTAAAAATAATTTGCTAAATACCTTCCTAGAGACATGGAAACCTGAGGCCTTTCTGAGCTCTGTCCAGCCATACCTCAAAAGGGTGAGCAGGGTGGAAAGTCATGCTCCCATGGCGGACTTCCCAAGTCAGACTGTCAGTCTTCTGACGTCACACACTAACTGTGCCATCAAAGGCTGAGTGAGTGTCTCAGAAAACCAAGCACACTGTAAGAGTCCTGGCGTTTCTGAACAGATCGACTCAGCTGCTGTATGGAACCCTCGCTGTGGCATTAGGAGAGGAAATCCTCTTAAATGCTGCATTGTTTTGGAATAAGAGAAGTCAAAAGTGGAAGGAATAAATAGCACGCATTAGTCACCATCTGAGGTGTGACATGTAAAGCAGGAAACTAAAACCTTTGCTGTCTTGCGAATGTTATCTGAGTGGGGCTGGCTTGGGAGACAGAGCGTAGACACAGACAGATGAATGATTTCAAACAGTGATAAGATCCATGTACAAAACAATGGAGGAGTAAAGAATGGTCGGCTGGGCTGCTGATGTAGCTCACAGACAGAACCCAGGCTTAGCACATGTGAGAAACAAAAGCGAAACTAAACAAAACTGGAGCTATGGTCTCCTGTCCATTTTGAGGGTCGATTGGGCGAGGCGCTCAAGCATGTCCAAATATTGAGAAGTGAATTTAAACCCAGAGCTGCCCGATTTCTGCCTGCTCCTAAGAACTCCCAAGCTTCTTTTTGGTTTCCCCGAGAACAGAGTCCCTTTGTTCCAAAGCCCTCCCTGTGGGACGACAGCAGAATCCTGAGGTCTCTGAATTCAAAGGAATGTGGTCCAAGCTGTGACCCTGATGCTGATGCCAGGAGACATTTGATTCCTAGAGATGATACTTGACACACTGTCATCCTTAGCACAGCCCTCTGAGAGGTTAATCACCATCCCCACACTTCACAAAAGGGCACTGGTGAGGCCTCAGAGGTAAGAGATACTTCCAAGAGGCCGGCTCGAAGCATGGCACCAGGCAGGCCTTGCCCCTTTCTCTGCTCTTTCCATTACACCACACAGCCCTCCAGAAGATTCAAGGAGCTTCATTCGTCTCTGACCGGACAACAAGGCAGTGACTACCTTGGCCATGCACATGGGAAGGAGGGACTGCTTTATGTGGCTGCCAAGGGAGTCTCCGGTGCCTGGGATGCAGGCACAGAACCGGCATCCAGTAGCACAGCATTCTAGAATGTGCTGAAGAATTTTCTCATCTCTCCTTCTGGGGTCCACAATTAAGATGTGGGAAAACACACTGATGTCTCATTCAGAATTCAGAAAGTCACAAATCCCTGGCTGCTGGCACGCATCTCTAACCCGCTGTAATCTTGCTGCTTTGTACTAACAAGTCCTGTAATGTCTGTAGCTGCTATTCACTATAGTGAAGCAGCTGCTTGGTGGGCCCTTCCTCTGGTGCCTACAAGATCATTCCATTTTCCACATTAGTAATAAGCCACAGACGTTATATTCTAAAACAGAGCCAGAAACGCTCACTAGAATCCAGATGCCCCTAAATATAATTAAAGCTAAATTTTAGTGCCCACTGTGGAATATTGTACCAATTTCTAGAATATGCTCCAGAGAGCAAAGCTCTGGACAGACCCATCCTGGGCTTGGATGCCTAGAGGTCCTTACAGCTTGCAGGAGGCTGTCAATCACCACCCTCCCACCTCAAACAGTCCAACTCAGACAAAAAAGCCCAAACACACCAGGGTAGCAGGGAACAACAGGCTCATTCTAACAGACCAGGTCTCCACAAAGCTCTAGAACTTTCTGAGGTATCTCACCTACACTTACACAAACACACACACACACAGGAGAAAGAAAGACAGAGGGAGAGAGGGAGGAAGGGAAGGGGGAGGAGAGAGAGAGAGCGAGAGAGCGAGAGAGCGAGAGAGCGAGAGAGCGAGAGAGAGAGAGAGAGAGAGAGAGAGAGAGAGAGAGAAATAGATTTACATTTTCAGAGGTTTTGTTTTTGAGACAGGATCTCACTGTGTACCACAGACTGACCTCAAACTGGTGATCCTCCTGCCTCTGCCTCCTGAATACTGGGATTACAGATGTGTACCCACCATACCCAGCTTCAGAGACTGATTGGCTAAACAAAAATATCACCTTCATTTATAGTTACTCACTGCCTCCAAGATGTTATTAAAAGAAATAATTAAACTCTGGTGGAAATAACCACGTCACCTAGGACAAGTGAGAAGCAGCATAAACGTGGGCCAGGCTGTCAGGTGTGACTGTCAGGGACGGTGGCAATGCTTGCTGTGTACGAGGAGCTGTGGGATAGCCTTCAGCTACGCTATCTCATTCAGTCCTCACAGTACCCAGGCTATCCCATCCATTTCACAGAAAAAGGGCTGCCTCTGAGGATGGATCTGCAACTACCCTGAGGTTGCACAGGTAGTGAGTTTTGTAGTTAAAATTGTGTGTGTGTGTGTGTGTGTGTGTAAGTACACTCACCTGTATCAGAGGCTAATTCTGAGGTTCTTGGTTTGTTTGTTTGTTTGTTTGTTTTTGAGATAGGGTCTTACTATGCAGTCTTGCCTGGCCTAGAATTTGCTTTGTAGATCAGGCTGGCCTCAAGTTCATAGATAACTGCCTGATTCTGTTTGTCAAGTTCTGGGATCAAGGTGTGCACCACCAACCAGCCACCTTTTGAGGTTGGGTCTCCTGCTGAACTGTGAACTCATCATTTTGGCCAGCCTAGCTGGCCAGCAAGACCCACAGAATCTTTCAAAGTGGGCTTTTACATGGTCCTAGGAATCTGAACTCACGCATGCGTACCAGCACTTTACCCACTGAACTATCACTTCGGCCCCTGTGACTAAAACCTGAGTGCAGGGAGGCAGTTCTAGAACCCTCTTTGTAGCGGCCTTGCCCCTACTTGCAGAGAGCAGCAATTTCAGCCACTTGCTGCCATCAGATCTTTCCAAACTCAATTTGGGTTTCATAAAACTGACTTCCGGCACTCAGTTTTCATTTAGGGATACTTAATTACATTGTATGATGACAACAAGTCCATCTGGTGTTCCCAGGTTTGGCAGGAAACCTGAATGACTCTCGGAAAGTTATCTGCCTCAGCTGGTGGCCACGGAAATTTGAGGTAATCTAGAAAGCCATCCACCAGCTGAGAGCAGCCAGCATCCCCCGGGCACTGGGTCACACTCAGGCCACCATCACCTAGATCATCAGGAGAGCTGGATAAGGAGCCAGTTAGGGAAGATCTACTGACAACACACAGTACAGAAATACTCTAGTCTTGTTTCCAGCTTGGTCCTGACACTTAAATGATGTCCTCATCCCTCTACTCATGAGCTCTCTGGCGGCCACAGATCTGTCTTGGGAATGGTCTTTTCCTTAACTTTGGTCACACCAGGTCACAGGCCTCAACCTGGGCCAAAGCATTTCCTTCAGGTTAGAGAAGATGGGGGCCATTTCCCCTTGGATTCACGATGCTCTGTTTCAGGCATCTTGAGAGATGCAGGTCTGCAGGAAAAGATCCAGTCCCTGTTCTCCTGAGCTGAGCTTCTCCTACTGTGAGCATGACGAGTTTGAGCTGCCTGCTGTCTGTGTTTGCCAGTGACAATTCAAGGTGGCTCTGTATCACTTCAAATGAAAAATCTGGGACTAATTTAGAAATGGCACCAGGAAGAGAGAGCCGAAAACAACCTTGTGTAAATGAAGAAAAAGATGAGCCAAGGTGGAGACAGGAGGCCCTGGGAAATCCCCCATCCAGGGCAGAGAAAAGCCCAAACACTGTCACGAGGCTCTGAATAACAACTGCACAGGACAGAGGACAGTGTTAGATTACCAGAGAGAAGCAGCTGGTGTTCCAGAAGGGGCAAGAACCCCAGGGCAGGCTCATCTCCTGTGTTCCTCATTCTCTTCCTCAGGATCTTACCTGTCCACCTAACCTATTCCTTTCTCCCAGGCTTCCACAGCTCATCTCCTGTGTTCCTCATTCTCTTCCTCAGGATCTTACCTGTCCACCTAACCTATTCCTTTCTCCCAGGCTTCCATAGCCCACCCCAGCCCTCATCTTCCCTCAAGGTCTCACAGTTCAAAGTGTGACATCCTCAGAAGTGTGACCCAGTAATGAAGGCATTGTTTGTGTTTCAAATAGGACACTCTCAGGAAAATGGGGGTATGGTCTGCAGGTGACTGTCAAAACACGCCCCACAGGCTTACACACACAGTTAAGTTGGAAGAATGAGCCACTTACGTGTGAACTGACCTGTGTGGCTGCCACAGGTAGTTAGGGGACTTCCTTTTGTGTTCAAGGACAGTTCATGAGAATACTCATTAACTTATTGTATAGATACTATCCGTCAAATGTTATATGTCCCTGAGCTGAAAAGGGGGGTTGGGTGGGATTTTGGTCTTTTTACAAAATGGGACTTCACAATGGCTCAGTCGGTCAAAGTGCTGCTGCCCAAGCATGAGGACCGGAGTTCAAATTCCCAGAACCATGTGACAGTCTGGGCATAGCTGGGTGCACTGGGGGGGGGGGGGGGGCGCATTTCTGGGCTTTGGTGGCTGTCAGCCCGTGTTAAGGTTCCATGAGAGTCCTTGCCTCAAGAGAATAAAAAAGAGAAAGGTAAAGTAGGTGCCCAATGTCTTCCTCTGGCCAGTGTACACATGCACACACACCTGAACACATGCATGCACACATATCCCTACCACCACAGGCAATAGGAATTCACGAATTTTCTTTTCGTGGAATGACTGAAGGAATTCTGTGACTCATTACACTCTGCTCTTCTCTTTAATGGAACGTCACCTGAAGAGGAAATTATCTCAGAAGCTATCAGTTTAGTGGAAAGGGCTGTTCTGCATAAGGCTGGTAAAGGCAGGTTTTGGTGCTCTGTGCTTCCCAGCAGACATCGATGTGCAGCCCCGAGGGGCATCCTACAACACAGCATCCTAGCAGCAGAAAGGTCATCTGTAAGCTGGCCAATGGGAGAAACTGACTGAGCTGCGCCGTTGCCCTGAGGAAGACCAGATACACCAGGCATCAAGGGGCACATGCATGATGGTCTCCAATCCACCACTGAGCTGTGCAAAAGGATGCTCAGAGCCCCTGCTATTCCTCCAAATTCAAGATACCCCTTCTCACAACATCAGAAGAACCATCAGCTCAGCAAGCACATAGCTCATCAGTCGGGCATGTGGGTACTGTGGCCACTTACACATCATCTGATTATTGTAGCTATAAATGAGACATTTTGTTCTGAGGTGCTCAGGGCTCGATGCTGCGAGATGCACTAAGTTAATTTCTAAAATAATTTCCCACGGGTGAGAGGCAGTATGGTGTAGGGAGTAAGATCCTACCCTCCCTCCCCCCACCCCCCGCCCCTGCACTCTTCTTAAGTCATGGGCCAGTTGCAAGGCCTGCAAATACTAACGCTTATAAAGTGCTTAAAACAGCACCCGGGACATCAGTACAGCTCCTCCAACAGCCCGCCCTCTCCTGGGGGTGGGGTGTGTTCCAAGACTCCTGTGGACATCTGAAACCAGAGCTAGTGCTGAACACTACACATGCTGGCTTCTCCTACACGCCAACACACATGATAAAGTCCACTCTGTAAATCAGACACAGCAGCAGGGAGACAAGAGTAACTGATAACCAGACAACCCTGACAAAGGAGTGAGATGAACTGTCAGCCTCGTCATCCTGGCAGCTTGGGGCCATTGTGAGGGAAAGACACTAGCACCCTGATCCTGTGGCAGACAACATGACAACTGAGCTGGGTGCTAAGTGACTGAGGGGTGGGCAGTGTACACATCACGGATGTGCAGAACAAAGGGACCATTCATGCCCCAGGCTGGAGGGAGGTGGGCTGAGCTCGTTTGTCATGCTACTGGAAACACCATGGCGCTCACAACTTGGGAATTTCTGATGTCTTGAGTTTTCCATGTACTGTCTTTGGAGTATGGTAAACCACAGGTAGCTAAAGCCACTCAGTGTGAAGAGGTGAATAAGAGGACCACTGAGTTACATGTGGACCGGCTAAAATGCCACAAATGGCTAGGACAACAGCTGTCATCGGCTACCAGAGGCTGGGTCGGTGGCCGTCTCATTTGCAATTGGATGGATGGCTTGCTTCCTGACTGAGGACATTGTCCTGATAAAAGGAGAGGCCAGGTGGGGTGACTGGTGCCCCCAGTGAAGTCACTTTGTCTGCCATGGAGAGCAAAGTGGCCTCTGACTTTCCTCTTGGCTTTGCCTAAAGGAGTTACAAAGTAACAGTGCACACTGCTCTTCCAAACCTTCCACAACTTAAGTTTTCTACCATAATTGCTTAAAAAAAGTGTCCTGGCTCTTTTTAATTTTCATTCTGAAGGGATTATTTTTATGTTCTATGGTTTTATGCTTAACTATTTAAAATCTTCAGTGTTTCATTGGAATGTACATAAATACAGAAGCATACATTTGTCATTCTTGTAGCTGAATGTCTGCTAAGTTCATGTGTCTGAGGTGACACATGGTTTTTATGTATGGCACACTGCAACCACCTACAAATACAGGGCAAGTCTCAGGGAATGATCCCCAGAGATTCCACAAGGCTTTTAGTATGTTAAATGCCACTGGAAAGATCTTTGCTAAAAAACAAAAAACAAACCAGGCAATGGTGGTGGATGCCTTCAATTCCAGCACTCAGGAGGCAGAGGCAGGTGGATCTCTGTGAGTTCGAGGCCAGCCTGGTCTACACAGTGAGTTCCAGGACAGCCAGAGTTACACAGAGAAACCTTGTCTCAGAAACAAAACAAAACAAAACAAACAAAAACAAAAACAACAGAAAATCAACCAACCAAAAACACAACAAAGATTCCTACTTCACAGTCAGCAATCAAGGATGGAATCTGAGACACGGGCTGGGCACAGGGCAGAATCCAGGTGGTTTCTTCCTTGTCCGCCCCAGCTCTCACAGGAGCCAAACATGTTTTGATTTCATTTTGAGTCTACGAAGGAAAGTGGAGAAGGGCCTAGCCAAGTGTGTGAGTGGTGAGCAGGCTGTCAGTGAAACCCAGCTCTGACGTCCAGCCCAGGCTATTTCTGAAGTCCAAGAAGCCACTTTAGCCCCCTCAAGTACGAAATCAGGATACTAGTTTTGAATAGCTAAATTAACTCTGAAACTCTTGAAGTGTGTGTGCAAATGCATATGTGTGAGAATGTGTGCGCGTGTGTGTATGTTTTCAAGATGAGGAGCTGTTTTGAAATCACAGTTCCAGAAATCCAAGTTCTCCAGGATGTGTTTCTGCTACAGAGGCCTATTCTATTAAAGATGTTCTGGGTTACTTAGAGTCACAGGCCGATTCCAGAACATCCATCCATCCAGTCACCCATTGAGCTAGCATGGACATGGGGCACATATGGTCATATAAGACTCAGCCCCATGACCTTCAGGGGCTGAAGGTTTAGAGAGGGCGTCAACACAAACACTTGACAGCAGTACACACACTCATCCTGGTGCTCACACTGGCATAGTTAACTCATGTGACCATCTTCTTGGCTTATCTGTCTCAAAAATCCACTCCAAGGCAAGCTACCCAGCAGCCAAGAGTGATTAACTGGCACACTGAAATTTCCAGCCCTCCCGAGACTGGCAGTTACCTGGTACATACTATGTCCTGTGCAATTTGAACTTTTTTTTGTTTGTTTGTTTTCTTTGGCCCAGGCTGGGCACAAACCTCTGGGCTTAAATAATTCTCCTGCCTCAGCTCCTCAGTAACTGGGACCAGAAGTGTGTACTGTTACGTCTAGCTGAAGTTCTTATTGTCCTCCAATGGTTTCTCCCGCCAAGAAGGGAAGAATGTAAATTCTTTGTTATCATTTAGGGTAACCCACTCCCTGAAGAAGAGTTCGAGCCCCTATTCTCCCTCCTCCGCACTGCCCTTTGAGCTGGCCATGGTCCTCTCTATCTGGAGTCTGTCACCTCTCATAACTGCCATCTGTTGCCGGGAGAATCAAAAGCTGGAGTCACTGCTCACTTCAAAGCAGCTTCCTGCCATGTCCTGTGCTTCATTATCTGAGAAAGAACCATTTACCATCAGTGATGGCTAGGATGGCCCTTTCTGCTGGGAAGCTTCTGAAACATAATACTCTGGCCTGGCATGTGGGTAGATCCCAAGGCAGTCGGCAACCTCCATTTTACCAGGCGGCCATCTCCCCTCTCTGTGGGTGAAGCTGGAATATTAGGTTCTCATTGAAGGAGAAAAAAACCCAGGCTGGCTCCACTTACTTTCAATGGTTTCACAGCCATCTACATCTATTGGCTATGGAAGCACAGACTGCAGGGCCCTCTTTGCAAAAGCCTGTTCTTCTCCCTCAGCACCATACAGTGTGTGTTGGAAGGAGGCCGTGAGGAAGCTGCCCCTTCCTTATGGCCTGACATACACCTTCATTTCTTCCTGCCCACCACGCCACCGTGCAGACCAGCAGGTGCTGGACACCAGACACAACATTTGTGTTGGCCTATCCAAGTTTACGTGGTTGGTGACATTCACAGCTGAGCCTCCAAGAGCCCCACCACCTTTACAGAAGAACACGGATGAACAGAAGATGCCATGAGTGGCATGCACCCGAAAGCACAGTGTTAAGGAGAAGCAGGGGGGTGCTGAGGGGCTTGCTGGTCAAACAAAGCAGCTCCAAGTTCAGTGAGAGAGCCTGTCTAAAATAAATAAATAAAGAAGTAAGTAAATAAATAGATAGATAAATAAATAAACAAAGTGGAGATCTGATGTCAGAGTCCTCCACGTTCACAGACAAACATGAAATATGCCACACACACATATAGCGATTATTACTAAAGAGAGTCACCATGTGCCCCAGCAATTCCACTTCCAGGCAGGTACCCCAAACAACTGAAAACTGACATTATCATAACCACCTGCATACAAATATTTACAGTGGCACTTTTCTCATGCTCCAAAAGGGCAACAACCCACATGCCATCAATAGATGAAAGGGGAAATACAACGTGCTCTTTCCATACAATATATTTGGCAGAAATGCATAGTATTGGCAGAAAAGAGTGGAGTTCTGATACTCTATACAGAGACAGAAAGTAGTTACTGCTCAGTACTGTGAGAAAGTGCTTGCTGGATTGGGAGCATGGTGCTGGGCAATGAGGGTGACCTGCTACAGGGTATGTGGGCTTTTTCTTGGGTGTGCGTGTGTGTTTTGGGGGAATGAAAATGCTTTAAACAAATAGTGGTGGTGAGTACAAAACTTAGTGAATACATTTTTAAATTATCACACTAAACCACTTTATTTTTGAGATGAACTCCCTATTCCAGGCAGGAAATGACCTTGAACTCGTGATTCTCCTGCCTCATCTCCTGAGTGCTGGGGCAGCAGGTGTGTATCACTCAGCATGCCTGATTTTTATGAGGGGCTTGGGATCAAACCCAGGACATCATCCACACTAGACAAACACTCTGCCCACTGACCAACATACCCAGGCCCCAAGAACATACATTTTTAAAGGGCAATTCATACGTATATGTTTTATATCTCAGTTCAAATGGTTACTCCCCCTCAAAATGAAAATGTTAATCCTTTAGAAGCTCAATGATGGTGAAATAGTCTGGTTTGAAAGAGATCCCTAAGATTTGCTGAGTGTCTGAAGGTGCATGCATGCGTGTGCATGTGCGTGCGTGTGCGTGTGTTTGCGTGTGTGTGCGCGTGCGTGTGCACGTGCATGCATGTGTGACACATTTGTCCAACTCAGTGAGAATGTTCTCTGACAACCGACATGGAGCTTCTTCATGCAAGGCTCTGTGCCACAGGGTGGGCAGGAGTGAATGATGGCCCCAGGAAGAGTCATAATTCATAGTTCAAGAGTCAGAAAAGCCTTCTTGTGGGCTTGCAGGCCCAGGAGCGCAGGCAGGAAGACCAGGAGTCCAGGTTCGTTCTATCACTTTCATCCTAGCCAGGGCTCACTTTCCAGGGGACTCCACACTCAGTCAGCCAAAGACTGCCCTGGCCCAAGTGTCACTACTGAGATTCATGTCCTAATTCTGGCTCCCAGGACAGTGATAAAGTGCTTGCTTTATGGCTGAGGCCCTAAGTCTGATCACTAGCCAGTGCTGTAGGCCTCACACAATGTATTTTATATCTTGGGCTTTAATTGCCTGGTTCTACCCTTTCCTGAGTGAAGAGTGGGGTAACCCCATCAGAAAATCACAGGGGTGGGGGATGAGGTTGTGGGTAAGGTGGTCTATGGGGGCAGATTTAGAGTATATATTTGAAAAGAAGCAAGTGTCTATACAGCAGAAACAATGGGTAGCCGTTTGATTGTGGCAAAGTTGTGGGTTTTGTTTGGGTTGGTTTTGCTTTTTCCATGGCTAGGACAGAACCCAGCACCTCAGATTTGCTTTGCCACTGAACCACACTCCCAGCCCCAGAGAGCTAGTCTAGTTTCTGTCCTCAAGAGCTCAGTGTTTTTCCAGGGAAACCTGAATAAAATTGTTGGTCACATGAATTAGAGTAGCAGTAAAGAGACTATTATGTGAATGGAAAAGGCCACTTTACAGGCGGCATATCAACCCTACAGTGGCATTTATCTATACCAACCTCCTCTAATGCGGGCTACTTTCTCCTGCCCACTTCCCATAAGCCCTGGGTAGAGAGGTTACTTCTGTGAAACCTAGAAGCCTTCCAGATGGAAGGGCTAGTTGACTAGGGCCAGCTGTCAAGGAACTTCAGTGAAGGAGTAAAGGATATGCCACCCCAACAAACAGTGGCCCACAGATGGTTTCCAGCAGAAGGTGTCCTAGAGCGGCAGCTACAGAGAGGGTGACCTCAGTGGCCCTTTCCTTATGGGTAGCAAGCCATAAAATTCCCGCGAGAAGGATGCTACTCCTGTGCTAACACCAGGAAATTGACCCTTATTAGCAGGAACTGCCATCCATTTTGGACGGATCTGTATAAGCCAGCTCCCTGGAGTAACACGTAGACAATGTTTATCTCCTTATCTCCTACTGGCTACTGCAGCCTCTGACTTACTGCCCTAGCCTGGCCCTAGCTCTCCTTCACAAACTTACCATTTGTTTTCAAAAGGTCTAAAAGCTTTCTTTCTCCTCCCTCTCTCTTTTATTTATTTATTTATTTATTTTTGAGCTAGGGTCTCACTATGTAGCCCTGGTTGGAACTTGCTCTGTAGATCAGGCTAGTCTCAAACTCAGAGAGCTCTACCTGCCTTATCTCCTGAGTGCTGGGATCAAAGGTGTGCACCACCATGCCCAGCACTATTTTACTTTTGTTTATGTGTCTGTGAGAATGTGCACATGCAAACACATGAATACAGGTGCCTGTAGGGGCCAGAAAGGCACTCACTCAAATCCCCTGGAATTAGAGTTACAGGTGGTTGTGAGCCACCATGTGGATGCTAGAAACTGAAACCGAGTCCTCTGGAAGAACAGTCAGTGCTCTTAACTATCTTTCCAGGCCCTAAGAACCTCCCCCTTTTCTCTTTTGAAACAGGATCTTGCTGTGTGGTTCAGGTTGGCCTTCAACTGGGGACACTCTGCCTTACCCTCACAGTTGCTTTTTCTACATTCTGCTTTGGGCATCTTCTTGGTTCTCCACTCCATGGGTTGTCAGAGTCCCATGCACATGTAAAAACCAGTAAACCATGCGCGCTTTTGTCCCGTTGATCTGACTCATGCAGGCCTGCCCAGATCCAGCTCAGGTTGGAATTCAGAGACGAGCTGGGCAGACTTGGTCCTTGGCCTCTGCTATGTGTCTGCCTCCACTTCAGACTCCAGCTGCTCTCTCTGGCACTCTCCTGTTGTAAAGAGTGAGCTTGGACCTTGGGAATCCTGACATGTGGACACAGCAAGCCGATCCCAGGCCACCCTGGGGATGCGCACACACCACTGCCAACTCATACAATGCAATGTGAATTGTCTTTTTTCATGAGGTTCCTCCAGAGAGGGGCTGTGGGCAGGATGACTCACAAGAGAGCCAAATGAATTCGCCCCACAGAGAAGACAAAGGGCTTGGAACATCACTGAAATGAGAAAAATTGGCCACAGCAGCTGCTGTACTTTAAGGTCTTCTAAACAGACGCCCTCCTGCCTATTTCTCTACCCACTGCCAGCGGTGAGGGCATCCTTCCCCCCCTCCCCACTAACTAAGGTTCGGCTATTGTTGGCAAAGAGGGACAGCAGAGGCTGGGAAATAGTCCCTTTAGTGAGTGTCTTTTATCCCTCTGAGTTTTCTGGAATTATCTTTTTCAAAGACGGCTCTGGATTACTCAGAATGACTCTCAAACATGTTGGCTTCTTTCTAGGTGGAAAAAGTGTTAACAAAACTGTGGACAGGCCTTTCCACACATAAGGACACTCAGTGCTTTGGTCACATGGGAAGAAGTCCATGGCCCTGCCTGTTGTCCTCTTCTTGGGCATCTAGAAAACTCTTGGTCACTTTAGTGTGAAGCTGACCACACCCTCTTTTCATAGTCCAGGGAGGGAACCTCTTGGCTTCAGAGTTGCCCCTCTAGGCATGCTTGGCAGAACTGTGATACCCCATGTTTGCTAAGAAAGGGGATTATTTGTCTTTCCCACCCTTTGAGGTTTTAACATAAATATGGCCAGTGGTAACAGAACCTGGTCCCCCTGGATTGTCCCTGGGCCTGCTGTGGCCACTGGTATATACTGCCTGTAGATAAGACCTGGTCCTGGCTTGGGTTCACAGCAATGATAAATGCTGGCCAGCTGGACATCTTTGTTGGTAGCATGTAGATGTTGCTCTGCATTAAAGAATGCTAAAGAGAACTGGTCTCAGCACCAAAACTTCTCTCCTCCCCAGAAAAAATGCTGGTCTACCTGCATCTGTAAGCAGAGGTGGGAGCCCTCAGCTTCATGGTCTTTACTGAGGCTCTGGGGTGGTCTATGTAAATAAGCCTTGTTATCTGGTTCCCCATCTGGGCAGGGATAATGGGGGAGGAGGGGGACACAGGACAGGAGACTCTGCAAGTCAGGTCAGCACTGGGAGTCTGGTTTGCAGATTAACCCTGCTGTGGCTAAGTGCTCAGTGAGCTTTCCTATGGGTCTCACTGTCTCCTTTCTATACACACAGATCATAAATCCACCCATCTGAGGTACTGTTAGTGGGTTTAGTACCTCAGAGCTGTGCACCCATCACTGCTATCTAACTCAGTACCATTTTCTTTATCCCCCTAAGTAAGCCAGGACACATCATAGCCACTCGGTTTTTTCCAGCCTCTCCTCTCAGACTTCCTGGTAAGGGCTCACCTCTTTTGTGTCTCTGGGACTTGCTGCCCCTGCCCGTTCAGTTTCTAACAGCAGCATCTACCAAACTTTCCAGGGGTTACCATGCTTTCTGGGGTGCTGGTTCTTATGAGGTTCTACAGTCATGGGAGGGAGCCAAATCTGGGGTCTGCCTACAGTGCCTGACACACAACTGCTGTGTGGACAACTCCCAAGACTTCTCCTGGACACAGGAGCCCTGAGACCCACTCATGAGCTGGCAGAGGCTTTTTGGCCCAGTGGCACCCAAGGTGAAGTCTGTCAGCTGACATCAGTCACCAAGCTCCACTGGGCACATGCTGATGGGGGTGGGTGGCGACCCTGATGACCTTCCCTCCTTCCTCATCCAGTATTGGGACCGACCCCAGCTTGGTAAATAGCCAGATGCTCTAGGTTGTTTCAAATCTGCCTTCTGTCCCATTCTTCCCGGGTCTCCAGCAACATGTCAACTGTTGTCCGGGGCCACACTGACCAAATATCCAAGGAGGGCATGTCAAGGTGTCTCTGCCATTGAAAATAAGTCAGGCTTGGACAGTGGAATCAGTGAGAACTGAGACACCCAGAACAACACAGGCTGCTGGTGAATCGTTTACTCAAAGACACCGTAGGGACAGCAATTGCAGAGACTTGGAATTTCCAACTTCAGTCAAAGTGACAGAGAAATTCAGTCTTAATTCAGAAAGTCAGAGCCTATGTAACTCCAGAAGGCATACAGAGCTTGGAGAAGAGGGAGCTCACTGAGCAGAAGAGTGATGGCTCAGGGCCGAGATGGCTCAGTGATTAAGAGCACTGGCTGACATTGTATTCACAGCTACACTACACCGCCACTCCTAACGCCAGCGCTACCTCTCGACTGCCGAGCTCCAGCTGAAGGAGAAGATGGGTAAGTAAGTATGCCCATGTCATGGCTCATACAAAGCAGACTGCCCACAAATCACACTGCCCACCAGTGATGAAGCACCTAGAAAACAGGCCACAAAACAGCTAACAAGAGTGTGCCCTCTACTGGAGGGGTGAAGAAGCCTCGGGTACAGCGGACTCCATGAAACCAGCCACTATCAGAAGTCCACTGAACTTCTGATTTGCAAGCTTCCGTTCCAGCATCTGGTGGGAGAAACTGCTCAGCACTACAAACATATCTGTGCTTCCAGAGTGCAGCTATGGGTGCTTTGCCTGTTTGAAGACACCAACCTGTGTGCTATCCACGCCAGACGTACAACACTCATGCCAAAAGATGTCCAGCTAGGTTGCCACCACACATGCACATTTCATTCTCAAAAAAATTTTTTTTCTCTTCTTGTTATCAGTAGTTCTGAATGTTAGATAATTTTTCCATGGGGTTAAAAGGTACCAAACTACAGGATTGTAAGTGGGAAAATGGGACAGAAATCGGGTATTGGCAGTTTTTCCATTTTCATTTGTATGTGAATTTTTAATATAAATGCATGATATATAAAGCATTAACACAAGTCAATGAGTATACATTTCAACTTTATAACAATTAAAAATAAACCTATTGAAGTTTCCTGGACAATGTCAGCATTTGGATTTTTAAAAAATAAAAATGCTTGGCACTAAACAGTATTTGCAGCATTTTTATCATATGTTTGTAGCATTTTTAATCATACAGTGGATTTCATCCATTCACTATACTTTTCTGAGTTGTTCGACATGCAAGTACATGTCTTTGATGTGTCTGAGTTCAGTGTGGTTCCTGTAAGATTGTTACTAAAATACATCAAATATGTAAAAATATATTTTAATGTATTATGTATACATATATTAAAATATATATGATTAACACACACACACACACACACATACACACACACACATACACACATACACGAGCACTGGCTATTTTTCCATAGGACCCAGGTTTGATTTTAGCACCCGCAAATTGGTTAACAATGTATGTAACTCCAGTTCCAGGGAATTAAATGCCCTCTTCTGGACTCTGTGGGTACCAGGCAGGCATATGGTGCATAGACATACATGCAGGCAAAATGTCATATTTAAAAAAATAATAATTAAAAAATGGGAAGTCTCGCCGGGTGGCGGTGGCGGCGGCGGCTGCACATGCCTTTAATCCCAGCACTCCGGAGGCAGAGGCAGGCGGATCTATGTGAGTTCAAGGCCAGCCTGGTCTACAGAGCAAGTTCCAGGAAAGGCTCCAAAGCTACACAGAGAAACCTGTCTCAAACAAAACAAAACAAAACAAAGGAAGTCTCTGTTACCACTGAGCAACAAACAAGACAGTCTGAAAAGACCTCCATATAAATGAGCTGCTGTAGCCCCAGGAGGTGAACACCAAACCTTCCAATTACTAGCTGCCTCATATGTGTGAAGCGGTGGATGGACTGACTACCCCACTGTCTAGTTCACACCTCTCCTGTGAATTTGGTTTGTGGGAGTCAGTCCTCAGGAGTCCTCATGTAGAGAAACACTGAATTCTGACCTGAACAGCTAGAGATCGTGGGACATGACAGTAACCATGAAAAAACAAGTCTAGAACAGAGGTTAGGGAAAGTGAGACACTGTGGCCCGACATTCAGAAAAGGTAGGCCTGTCTAATCCGTAAGAGAGGCAATTCAAAAGGGGAAGGAAGGAACATGGGCTTCCTGTCCCTGACTTTCATCGGCTCTTTGACTGTGGTAACTGAAGTGGCTACTTTGTCCTTCAGTTTCCTCATCTGTGAAATCAACTGAGAACACTGAGACAACCCAAACACACACCTAGTACATGGGAACCGGGCAAGCTCTCTGGTTGGCCATTACAGCATTGCCATCCAGAAGAGGGACAGAGCACGCACTCTGGTGCACAAGCTCCCCACAGGCTCACAGTCATCATGGGGCAGCCCTGCCAATGCTCTTGACACAGCAGAATGGACACGGGGTCTCAGAAGCTCCGGTCTTCCCTGGAGGCCACTGCACAGGGTTCTGAGGGCCTGACAGTCTCTGAGGGTGGCTAATGGAGGGAGGATGGGGCTCTCCGTCCCCCCACAAACCAACATCTAATTGTGAAGAGGAGATGGGCAAACCACACACCTGCTGCACTGAGGCTGGCCAGCCATCCAGGGCTTCATTCGGTTTTTGTTTTTAATTAGAGGGAGAGCCATAACCAAAAGAGTGGGCGGGAAACACTAACCCAGGCTCACTCCCTCCTAAGGGTCAGGACAGCCTGCCAGGGTTCTATTAAAATCCACTGCATGCCCTTCCCCTTCGGACTCCACGCCCACCCCCTTCAGGTACAGTTCCCCACCTCATCCCCACATACCGGGCAGCCCTCTACAGGGTCTGCGAGAGGCCTCTCACACAGGGCCTGTTCCTTATTTATCTCCGACACCATCTCCTTCCCATGGATGGCAGGCTGGTGTCTGTTGGTCACAGGGCATAAGACAGGCTTCCAAACAGCCCCCACTGTCCATGCTATGGCTGCCCTCCACCCCTGGCCCTTGTGACAAGTCCTTTATGAAAGGCGGCGGCGGCGGCGGTTTCAGGCTTCCTGGGGTTCCACGGGGTCTGGTCGCTACACTTATGTTTACTATGCTGATGTGAAAACACAAGGAAGGGAGAGAGGCTCCCGGGCCTTGTCATGCAGGGAAGAGGACACCATGAGGCTTCATCATATTGAAACTGGCTCAGGTTTAGAGATTTCTCCATGGCCCCACGGAATCCCTGCCCCTCAGGCAGGAGAACAGCGAGGTGTTTACTGAAATCTACATCTGGGAGCAATTTGTTCAGCAGCGTCGGCTTCTCCCGCCTCCTCCGGCACCAGATACTCCACTGGGGCCCAGAACCCCCACTGCTCATCTGTGCGAGGCCCAGTTTGTCACTCAGGTCTTTTTTTCACACTGGTCTGGAGCAGACACTGTTCTCACCCACGGCCATCTGGGCCGAGAGGAGGCCACATACTGACCTCTGACTCCCTCACTCTCAAGTCCACACTGGGGCGTCAGAAGGGCAGGTTGCTCCCCCTGCTATCCAGGAGGTCCTGCCCCACGACGCCGTCAAGTCCTGCATAGGCGTCTCAACCCAGAGTGACCTTTCTGGGACTGCAGAGAGAAGGCGGCACTCTGAGCTACAACCCCAGGGAAAGTTCTTTCTTTGAGGGGTGTTGGGCCCTGAAGTGGATTCCGTGAGAGAACGGCTGAATGAAGA
>CABHPQ010144549.1:0-22746 GCA_902168405.1 Peromyscus aztecus
ATGGTAATGGGCAGCTCCCATAACTGCACGGTGGCACTGTGTAAAAGTGCCTCATTATAAGTCATTCTGCCTGCCTTAGCATTAATCTCATCTTCCTGGATGCTCTTATTCAAATCATTCAAGTCTTCCTGAATAGGCTTTCAAGTCTGCGCCAACTGAGAATGCCACCTAGATGGCGGGATGGAGGCTACACACCGCCAGTTTCAGACACTGCGTGCGGAGGAGTGGTTACCCAGACTGCCCCAGGATGATTCAGGCAGGCCTTGTTTTTTTCCGCCTGTCCTCTCTGCCCCTTCACCCTCTGCCGCGTTTGGTCTTACTGACGAGACAGTGACTGCCTAGTTTATCTTCAAATTTGCCAGGTTTTTTTTTTTTTCCCCCATGAAAGTTCATTTTGTAATCATGTATTTTTCTGTCCTCAAAGCATCACTGTCTATACCTGCGTTTGACAGATTGTTTTGTATAAATACAATAGTAATATTTTACTTATGTAAAACAAGCACTGTGATTGTTTATGGTTAGCAAACAACCAAATACTCTGAAGTAATTGCTGTTAGCACTCTGGTTATTTTTCTTCAGATTGTCTTTCCCCAGCCTGTATACTTTTTATCTGGTTGAAACTGTTGTGTACATAGAATTTTTGGGTTTTTTTTTTGAGACACCACCTTGCTGTGTTATCCTGCTATGGCTAGGCTCAAACGGTCCCTCAAGTAGTTGAGATTACAGAAACCAGCAGAGTGGCCTGGAAGAGGTGTAGACCAGAGTCACCTGGAAAGAACAACCTCCAACCTGCTGAGCTGTCTGCAGGCTGTGCAGTGAGATTACAGGCACACACCTTCACATTCAGCTTAATGTTAATATCTTATTTTTTTTTAAAAAAAAAATTGCTGATCTTGGGGCTCGAGATGTAGGTAGTGTCCTGCCTAGCACCTATGAAACCCTGGGTTCCATCCCTGGCATAGCATAAAACAAGGCATGGTGGCACCCATCTGCAGAGGCAGGAGGATCAGAAATACAAGACCATGCTCAGCTCTACGGTGAGGTAGAGGCCAGCCCCGAACTAAAAAAGAAAAAGAGACAACAAATATCTAACCTCTATAGTGTGAACTATCAAATTTGGAAAGCGTGGTGTGAACTATGACATTGGGAAAGTGTGAACTGTTAAATGCGAAAGTTACCAACAAGCATGGGTTGACAGTTCCCAATGAAGGAGCTTTACCAGGCTTTCAGTGAAAGCCCTCCAGCAGGCCGAACAAAATAACAGAAGATGTGAACAGGATGCTCCATGGGAGAAATAAAGATGGTTAATTGACTATGAAACGTAATTAGTCTCATTAACCAAAGCATCGAAGATTAGACCCAGGTAGATCGTTTCCCTCGATCATAATAGCAAGGTATGTTTTAAAAGCATGCTGCTTCTGTTCAGGTGATTTATAAAGCAACAATGTTCTGGAGAGCAGCTTGCAGTCCATGTGAGGGCATGTGTATTTGTTTATGACTCATATTTTCCCTTTGTAACTGTCTTATGTTCTATTTATTGATTAGTCTTAATTTTTCTTTATACTGTTGTCTTAAGCACTTTCATTTTCTATTTTTTTTTTCTTTGAGACAGGGTTTCTCTGTGTAGTTTTGGTGCATGTCCTGGATTTCCGCTCTGTAGCCCAGGCTGGCCTCAAACTCACAGAGATCCGCCTGGCTCTGCCTCCCGAGTGCTGGGATTAAAGGCGTGCGCCACCACCGCCCGGCTAATTTTCTTTACCTTATTTATAGACTCTTGCGTAATTCATTGTTTGCCTTATTTTCTTTAAAAGACTTATTTTTCTTGTTTGCTTTTGTTTTTCTGAGACAAGAGTTTTTTTGTGTAGCCTTGGCTGGCCTGGAACTCACTCTGTAGACCAGACTGGCCTCAAACTCACAAAAATCCACCTGCTTCTGCCTCCTGAGTGCTGGGATTTAAAGGTGTGCACCACCACCACCTGGCTTGTTTTTTTTAAATTTTTTTTTAATATTCAATGGTCTATCTTTTATGCAGTTTCTGCCCCCGCCCCTTGTCCCTGTCCCTGTCTTAATATGCTCCCTAGTTTCAAAAGATACCTTCATCTAAGAGGTGACATAAATATTGTCTCTGATTAGTTCTGATTTTTCTGGTGAAGATAAAAATCTTAGGTGAGTCTTTTTTTGTTTTCCCCAAGCTATTAAGTGAGGGAGCTGATGAGCACTTCCCTTCCCTGGTTTATTTGTGAGGCTTCCATTAGCATTTTTCAATTATGACATGTTTTCTTCTGTGCAAAACGTTCTGGGCTTAACATTTCCTTTCATGACGTTTGTCCTTTGCCCTCTCTTAATCAGTGTGACTTCTGAAGTGACTGTTACCCTGCATTATTTTTCAGATCATTCCGTTTACTCAGTGAGAGATGGGATTTGGGTAGAAAACAAAGCAGACATTCTATTGAAAATTTTCTCTTAAAAAAAGGCATCATGGAGCTGGGTAGTGGAGGCGCACACCTTTAATCCCAGCACTTGGGAGGCAGAGGTAGGGTGGATCTCTTTTGAGGTCAGCCTGGGCTACAGAGTGAGTTCCAGGACAGCCAGGGCTACGTAGAGAAACCATGTCCCGAAAACTAACAAACAACAGACAACACAGACTGGAAAAATGGCCCAGTGAATGGTTAAGAGCCCTCGCTGCTCATTCAGAGGACCAGAGTTCAGTTACCAACACCCGGTGGGATGGATCACAACCGTCTGTAACTCCAGCTTCAGTGGATCTGACCCCCACTACTCAAGGTGCTCTCCTTGGGCACCTGCACATCCATGCACGTACATACACAAAGACACACACATATGCTTAACTTAGAAGTCACATAAAATCTCTTTTTAAAAACTAACATCATTTAATGTTTTTTTCTTGTTATCAACAAACATCCTGTCTGTCTTCACATATAAACCTAAAAATATCTGAAAACAGACATAAGAAGGTGTTAATAAAACCTGGGATTAAGCGGTCTCAGTGGCATTGCGTGAGACTCTGGCTGGAGGAACAGCTGCTTAGGGCAGCGAGAGACTTCGTGGAGCAGGTGACATCTGACTAGGACTGGGAACAAAAGTAGAGATTCCGTGGGACAGTGGCTTGAGAAGGGCGCCAGTTATTATGTGAGGAGTAATGATTATTATATGGTCATTATTTCCACGTGCCTTGTGTTATTTTTGCTATTAGGAATAGGACCTTTAAAAGCCACATTCTTCCACTGGGAATATGGCACAGTGGTAGAGCACCTGCCTAGCCAGCCCAAGGCCCCAGGTTCAACTCCCAGTGCCACATAAAAGACAAACAGCAAGGAATAAAAATCCATTTATTTTATTGCTGGCACATGGGATTATTATTGTACTTGCGTATTTATTCTGGAACCGTCTGTAAATGCATGGCCACCTAAGAGAGCCAGGCTTCTGTGGAGAAGAGATGGGATAGTGCTGCCACAGTCCGTGAAAGGTCCAAGGGCTCAGAAGGCAATGGCCAGCAACAAGGAAGCTCTGGAATGATTCCCAGAAGAGGTCTGGAGGGAGCCAGCCTTGAAGTATAGAGAGGGTTTGAACAGTGAGGAGGGAGGGTAGAGGTGTGTGTGTGGGGGGGGGGGTAGCACTGTAACACACTAGCCATGTATCTGCTGGGCCCTTTGTGAGTTGAGATTTTTATCACAGCTCCTCTTCCTGGCTGCTGCCTGTCCAATACCATTGTTGTTGTTTTCTATAATGAATGGGGAAACTGAGGCTCAGGGAGCTTAAGTAACTGGGGAGAGCTGGATAGCCTAATAACATAGCCTCTGTCCTTCATGTGTCTCTCTGTGTGCTGCCTGCAGTTTTATGGAGATGTAGTTCATCCATGTGAAGTGAACCACCCCAGGCTGGGCATGTGGCTAAGTATGCCAAGTGCTTGCCCAGCCTATGCAGAGCACTGGGTTCGATCCCCAACACCTTGTAAAACTGGATGTGGTAAGGCACACACCTGTATCCCCAGCCCTTAGGAGGTGGAGGCAGGAGGATCAGAGTCATCCTTGGCCACATGGTGACTCTGAGGCTGGCCTACAATGAGACGTGAGGTACTGAAGACGAAGGAAGGGAGGAGAGAGGAAATCCTTTTAGTGGTTTTCATCGTATCCAAGGAGCTATAAAATCGCTGCCACGGTCCAATTTTAGCACATTGCGCAGAAAGAGAACACAAACCCGCCCCTTCCTCACCACTACCAGCTCCTCTCCCCTGCAGCCCCGTGCACTCGGCAGCTGTCGCTTTCTGTCTGAGTGGATTTGCCTCTTCTGCGCATTTCATGTACGTCGGGGTCAGGCTGATGGGTGGCGCTGATGACCGGCTTCTTTGGCTCAGCACTGTGTTGTTTTTTGTTTTTTTGTTTTTGTTTTTTCCCTTGAGACAGGGTTTCTCTGTGTAGTTTTGGTGCCTGTCCTGGATCTCGCTCTGTAGCCCAGGCTGGCCTCGAACTCACAGAGATCCACCTGCCTCTGCCTCTCAAGTGCTGGGGTTAAAGGTGTGTGCCACCACCGCCCGGCCAGCACTGTGTTTTCGTGATTCTTCCATATTATGGTATTTCTCTGTGGGCAGCAGGGCATGTTCTTATGTACACATGCATGTCTGTGCATATATGTTGTTTCTTGGTTACCATCCATTTTTTTCTCCCCTGTTTTTGAGATGGGGTCATTCCCTGGCCTTTAACTCAGGAAGCAGGCTAGGTTGGTTGGCTGGTGAGTCCCAGGCTAAGCCTGTCTCTGCCTCCCCAGAACCGGGATCATACACACACCACCGTCACCAGAATGCCTTTTTTTTTTGTTTCCCCTCCCTTGTGGGTTCTGGGGATCACATTTAGGCCCTTGTACCTGCAAGGCAAGCACTTTACCAACCACACCACTCACTCTCTATGGCATTTTTTCTTATTGCTGGGCAGTACTGCTTTTTATGGGCAGGTCACCCATTTCTCAGTCAGTGGCCAGCCCAACCGCGTCATTCTGTTTTCAGGCCTTTCGAGCAAAGCTGCCGAAGATACCTGCATGTCTTGTGTTTTCTGCCTGGAAACGCTGGCCTTTGTGTCTCCTGGGTGTCTATGTCGGAAGGGTGGCAGTCCTCAATTCTGTAATGACTTTGTGGTTAGCCCTCGGGGAAGTGCGAGCCTGTGGCTTCTCTGCTTCTTTGATACAGACCTGGGAAAGATGGGCGAACCTCAGAGTCTGAGCATTGTGTGTGTCCAAAGCAAGTGATTGTGAAGTGCTCTCCAAGAGGCTGCCTCATTGTCAGATCTTTGATTCCAAAGGAATTGGTTCTGTAAGGGAAGGGCCTGAACCATGCTGCCCGGAATGACATTATTATTGTGACTTCAAGGTCTTGCTTCTTGGATTCCAGCTGTGGTAATAGAGATGGAGACGAAACCCAAGATTCTGAGTGTGAAGGAAGTGTCCTTCAAGTGAGGCGTAATGGGACAGGCCAGAGGGCACAGAAGCTGGAGGGGGAGGTGGGTTTGGTCCATGTGGGTCTGGAGCTGTCTCCTGGGAAGCTGTGATTCATGGCTCTGATCTGTCTTTGTCTTTTTGCTGCAGACTTGGCCGACTGCAAGCTCGTTTCTTTCCCCATCTGCATCTACAAGGTCCTGAGGAATGTCTCCGACCAGATCCACCTCATCACACTGGCTAACAATGAACTCAAGTCCCTCACCAGCAAGTTCATGACCACCTTCAGTCAGCTTCGAGGTAGGCCAGGGGTTAGCTCAGACAAGGAGTGAGTGACCAGTCCCAGACCTTCAGGGTTTCACCCCCTCTGGAGAATGTCCCCAGAGCTAGTCCTGGATCAACCAGACTCATAAAATCATTCCCAAGGGTAGGCTTTGAAAACCTGGAAGTCTCTGGGTCAAATTCTGTTTCCAGCTGACTGAAAATAAAATTGACAGAGCCGCGTGTGGTGGCACATGCCTTTAATCCCAGGAGGTAGAGAGGCAGGCGGACCTTTGTGAGTTCGAGACCAGCCTGGTCTACAGAGTGAGTTTCTGGACAGCCAGGACTGTTCCACAGGGAAACTGTGTCTCAAAAAAAGATTGACTGAAGACAAGTCCTGGCTTGACTCTTCCATTCTGAGCAGACCAGCGAGCCAAGGAGACGTGAATGACAGATTCCTTTCTCATCCCCAGCATTGTCCGTCCTTCCTTCCTTCCTTCCTTCCTTCCTTCCTTCCTTCCTTCCTTCCTTCCTTCCTTCCTTCCTTCCTTCCTTCCTTTCATATTGCTTTCTCAGGGCAGCCATGACAGGTGCCAGCAATGTTGGCTTATCTCTGGCACACACGAGTGAGTGGATATGGTCCTTGGACGTTGCTAGGCAGGAGGCCAGCGGGTAGGCATTTTGGATCTTTTGAAGCGGTGTTTCTGGGTAGCTTAGCAGGATGTGCGGTGGTGCTCACTCCATCCATCATTCTGCCTCGTGGAGCAGGACTGGATGGAAGGCGGGAGAGCGGCAGAAGGCACAGGATGCCTGAATAAGGTGGATCCTGCTTCCTAGGGCTCTCTTGTCTGCCAGGGATATGAAAAGGGTCTGTGATTCTGTTTAGAGAAACAGACACAAAATACTGGTCCTGTATGAAGAACAAGCAAGTGTATCTCAGATCCCTGATTTTGGCTGGTCAGGTGTACTGACTGGTTTTGTGGGTCAACTCGACACAAGCTAGAGTCATCAGAGAGGAAGGAGCCTCAGTTGAGGAAATGCCTCCTTGAGATCCAGCTGTAAGACATTTTCTCAATTAGTGATCAATGGGGGAGGGCCCAGCCCATGGTGGGTGGTGCCATCCCTGGGCTGCTGGTCCTGGGTTCTATAAGAAGGTGATCTGAGCAAGCCGTGGGGAGCCAGCCAGTAAGTAGCTCCCCTCCATGGCCTCTGCATCGGCTCCTGCCTCCAGGATCCTGCCCTGTTTGAGTTCCTGTCCTGACTTCCTTCAGTGATGAACAGCAATGCTGAAGTGTAAGCCAAATACTCCGCCCCTCACCAAGTTACCTTTTGGTCATGGTGTTTCGTTGCAGCAATAGAAACCCTAAGACAGCAGGCTTCCTCAGGGAGCTGTGGAGACCAGAAGGCAGAGACAGGTATGAATGGGCAAAGCTTGGTCCAGCAAGTAGGAAGAACTGTGTGGTGGCTCAGCGGGGAGCAGGCGAGGACCTGGCGAGGCCAGCCTCACTGTGCACACAGATGAGCACCGAGACAGGGTTAGTCTAGGTGGCTCCTTCTCAGAGGTCACAGAGCTGAAACAGCTGTATTTGAAAAGTTCCAGTGGCCTGTGCTGGGGAGTGGGAGGGGCCTGGGCAGGGCTCGGTTCCCCAGAGGCACCCGTGTGTACTTTTTAACCTGGCTGGTTTCTCTCTTCAGTCCTTTTCCTGGCATCTGCCTCTGCGTAGGTGAGGTGGGTCCTCGTAGCCAGCAGGCTCCGCAGACTGTTAGTTCATGTCCGCTGATGAAATCAGAACCGTCCTAGGAACTTCTCTGTACCCACTGTCATCCCACGACCAGATGAATCGGGCCCCCGAGTGTGAGCCTAGGCCTTGGCATTAATATATGCTCAGGCCATTCTGAAGTGCTGACAGCCAAAGGCGAGACCCACAGTTCCAGGCTCAGCAGCACAAGGGCCTAAGAGACTAGCGCATAAGGAGTGACTTGCATTGAGCATGTGGCAGTAGGAGTAATGGGGACTTACCCAGCTACCACTGGTGTGTCCCTCAGCTGTGTGTGCCATCGGGGAAGATGGACTGGTGATGTCCATTCTTCTGATCATTTATTTGATGTGCATTGGTGTTTTTTGCCTTCATGTATGTCTGTGTGAGGGTGCTGAATCCCTGGACCTGGAGTCACAGACAGTTGAAAGATACCATGTGGGTGCTAGGAATCGAACCTGGGTCCCCCGGAAGAGCAGTCAGTCCTCTGAACCGCTGAGCCATCCCTCCAGTCCCCAGTTTGGTTTTCTTGAGACAGGGTCTCAAGGCTGACCTCAAACTCACTATGGAACCTTGAACTTGTGATGCTCCTGCGTCCGCCTCCCAAGCACTGGGATTGTAGTCATGCACTACCATGGCTGGCTCCGGATGATCATTTAACAGAAGCTGGAAGTAAGTAGCGTGTGAGAATTTCTCCAGGTTTTATGTAACGTGAAAGCCAATCTGATGCATTTGCAATGTAGACTTAGCTTGTAAAATATTGGCATGGCCTCTAGTCTCCTACTTCATGGAAGGAGATGGACGATCAAGGAGGAAGGACTTGGTTAAGTAAGACCTAGAGCAGAACCTCCAGAGCTTGCCCCAAGTGGGCTACCTCACAGGGTACCTGTGTTAGCTCAAAGGTCTTGTAGTGTTTTGACAAGGTCTCATGTAGCCCAGGCTGACCCAACTCTATTTAGTTGGAGGTGACCTTTAACCTTATGATCCTTCTGCCTCCATCTTCTAAGTGTTGGGATTATATGTCCATCTTCTGTGGTGCTGGGGGTCAAACCCAGGGCTTCCTCATGCTGGGTAAGCCCTCTACCAGGTGGAGCCACATCCTCAGGCCTGCGTGTTTGCTTTCTAGAGAGATAGGTGGTGGGGCTGTCAGGGTCCCAGGAAGAGCAGCTGGGTTGAGGTTTCCTTGGGCAGAGGAGAGATCCTGTGTACTTTCTTATGCTCAGTCCCTCTCTTAAGCACGTGTCATCTTCCGGACCTGAGTCTGGAGGTGGGGAAACCATGGCGGCCAGTCAACCAGGTGTCTCCTTGAAGGAGCCCTGAGTTGCAGGATGCTCCTTCTTACCCTGCACCCCGAGGGCTGGGGCACCGGCGAGGAACAATGTAGGAGGGTAGACTGCTGGGCAGAAGAACTGATACTTCTCTAGAGCAGTGTGGGCGCTGAGGGCTGGAGGAAGAGCTTCCAGAGGTCCCTCACCAGCTGCTTGGGGGAAATGCTGCTCAGGGCTCCGCCAACTCCAGCGCACTCACTCCAGTACCATTGGCTCAGATCCTATTGAAGGATGCTGTTTGAACTCTTTTTCTCTGCCCCCACTAGCTCCTGACTCCTCTATCTATCCCTCAGCTCAGGCTTTCAAAGAGAAGGCCAGATGGGCTAATTGGATTTCACACAGTGGATTGTAGGCTGTGGTTGCCAGGAGCTGAGGGTGAGGGGGTTGAGGGGGAGAGTGCTGGAGCCAAGGTCCATTCAGCTCTTAGGAAGTTCTGAGCCCAAGTCTTTGTTGTGATTTCAACAGAAGATAGACACAGATATGCACATATGCACACGCTCACCCCGAGCTTTATGAAGAGGTGTCAGCATTTAAAAGACCATTTTGTGTCTTCTTCTTCTTCTGGGCTCTTGACGGAGCAACCGCTGGGCCACGTGTCCCCTGCCTGCCTCACAGGCTCTCAAGGCTGAGAACTCTCTGTATCAGACTCGTGGCTTCCCAGGGTTGGATCGTCTTTGGTTCTACCTCTCCATGTCTCTCACTCGTTTTTATGAAATGAAAAGGCAGGACATGCTCTACAGTGGCTTGTCTAGCATGTCCGAGGCCCTAGGTTCACCCTCTAGCACTGCCTAAACCAGTGATGACACACACCCGTGATCCCAGCACTCCAGGGGTAGAGGCAAGAGGATCAGAAGTTCGAAGTCATCTTCTGCTCCCTAGCCAGTTGGAGGCCAGCCTGAGATATACCGTGTCTTAAAAGAAACAAAACAAAACAGCAAGACCTGGGTGAGTGAAGGGGGCTAGATAGAATCGGTGTGAGTGGCAGATGGGCCTGTGGAAAGTGATCTCAGTGGCTGGGTACGGCTCTCCTGTATCCCCGTCACCTGTCTTGCTCTCTGGTCACTCAGCTCTTTTGATTGAGTGTGTCCTGGGCCTGCTAGGTGAGAGGAGTGTGAGACACTGGGAGACCCCTGCCCTTGGCACCCGCTGTAGATCAGGAAGCCAACCCCGTCATGTGCAGTTGGCAGAGGCTCCAGAGTGGACAAGGGACGACGGGAATGCATCATAGTGGAACAAAAGCAAGGGGTTTGGGTCCGAGCAACCTCTTGGGCAACTGCTAGTGGCTTGCTAAAAGCAGGCATCCTTGGGGTGGATGACTAGAGCTGGGTACCGATAGCTGTAGCTTTATGGTCCGTAGTTGGATATGGAGACAAGACTCAGGGAAGCTCACCCAGGTGTGATAGCTCAAGACTGTAATTCCAAAACTGGAGAGGTAGAGGCAGAAAGACCCGGGAATTCAAAGACAGCCTTAGCTACATAGTGAGTTTGAGGCCAGCCTGGGCTAAACGAGATCCTATCTTAACTCAGTATCCACTCTGTGCCCCCAAAATTAGAGAAGCTGTGGGTTATTGAGTACTGGCCTTGTAGAGCCAGGGGTTATGGTTTGACTTGTCTGTTGTTACGGACAACAGTTTCTATGATGTCCGATTTAAGTGAGCAAGTGTCTTAGCTGAGATTTCTGTTGCCTCGACAAAATGCCATGACCGAAAAGCAAGCTGGGGAGGAAAGGGTTTATTGGGCTTACACTTCCACATTGTAGTTGTATCACAGAAGGAAGCCAGAACAGGAACTCAAACAGGGCAGGAACCTGCTGGAGGCAGGAGCTGATGCAGAGGCCATGGAGGGGTGCTGCTTACCGGCTTGCACATCATGGCTTTCTCAGCCTGGTTACAGAACCCAAGACCGCCAGCTGAAGGATGGCATCACCCACAATGGGCCGGGACTTCCTCCATTAAGCACTGATTAAGAAAATGCCTTGCCGGGCGGCAGCGGTGCATGCCTTTAATCCCAGCCCTCAGGAGGCAGAGCCATGCAGATCTCTGTGAGTTCTAGGCCAGCCTGGTCTACAGAGCGAGATCCAGGACAGGCACCAAAACTACACAGAGAAACCCTGTCTCAGGGAGAAAAAAAAAAAAAAGAAAAGAAAAGAAAATGCCTTACAGCCAGATCTTATGGAGGCATTTTCTCAATTAAGGTTCCCTGCTTTCAGAATAACTCTCGTCCGTGTGTCAGGCTGACATAAGACAAGCCAACATAGCAAGCCACTGGGCTAGTGGCTCCAGATAATTGGTTGGCTTCCTGGGCTACAGGTTGTGGATCAGTATTCTATTTGATACTGGGTTTCACTGTCGTCAGTAAGTCCAGTCTTTCACGAGCCAGGCATGGTAGAGCACACCTGTAATCCCAGCATTCGGGAGATGGAGGCAGGAAGACTAGGAGTTCAAGATCATTCTTAATTGCATAGAAAGCTGAAGGCTAGCCTGGGCTACGTAAGACCTTATCTTAATAAATAAATAAAGAAAGAAAGAAAGAAAGAAAGCACAGTCTCTCACACCTCCACCTTACCCAATCCAGTGGATGCTCACAAGCCCTGTCCAAGCAAATAAATAGTACAGGAACCCCAGTTCACTGGGCACTCAGTTCTCCTGGCTCTGAGCCTATAGATGTTTCTTTTTTAAATTTAATTTTATTATTTTATGTATATGAGTGTTTAGCCAGCATATATGTCTGGTGCCCAAAGAGGCCAAAAGAGGGTATTGGATCCTTTGGAACTGGAGTTACAGACAGTTGTGAGCTGCCACGTGGGTGCTGAGAATCAAACCCAGGTCCTCTGGAAGAGCAGCCAGTACTCTTAACCCTGAGCCATCTCTCCGGCTCACCCTCCTCTGCCTGTGATTTGTCATTGTAACACCAGCATCATTTGGGAACAAGAAGACTTAAGAGCTAGATAGAGATAGCCCTCGAGGTCCTCACCGTTTCACAGGGGAAGCAGCAATATGGAAACTTAAGGAACTGTCTGCTGAGGGGTTGCTTGTGGAGGACTCAGAGACGTGGGTGGTAACTCAGGATGCTCCAGAGAAGCAGCTTAAAGTGGCAATTGTTAGATGAGGAGGAGGCATTTGCCAGATAAATAAGGGGGAGTTTCTATAGCCGCCTTCAAGAGAGGAAAGGTATGTTTGGAAAATGACTGCAAAAATGATGCAAGACCGAATGGTCCAGAGCAGAGGGATGAAACATGTCGTCAGGGACTGGCCAGAGGGAGCTGTGTGCTTAAACCGGAACATTTGAGAAGGGACCTGGCAAGATGAATTGGGGTAAGAAAAGGCAGTGTGGGACACTGAAGACAGGAGAAGAATAATGAGTCCAAGTATAAAGCCAGCAGATGCAGGAAACAGGACCAGCCTTGAAGACCCAGCCCCAAGCTAATATTCAGTCAGGTCCTAAGGGAGCCTCTGAGATGATGAATCTCCTCTCCACAGGCAGGGCAGTAGGGCTTGGGCTGACTGAGAATGTGCTGTTGTGGACAATGTTGGGCAGGGAGGTTTGGGCTATCTGGTCAATCAGCGTGGGCGCCTCTGTGGAGACTAAGCTAACCCAAAGCCCTGCTGTGGGAAGAAGCAGGCTTGGCAGAGCTGGGCTTAGGGACAAGGCTCTTGATTGAGTATTATGAGAGTGGGGTGAGGTGACACCTGATCCTTATGGCGTGAAGTTGAAATGGCTTATGATTTCCAGTGATGGACTCATTTGCTAGCTTAAGATAGAGTCTCATGTAACCCAGGCTGACCTCGAACTCTATAGACATCCAAGGGTGGCCTTCAACTTCTAATCTCCTGCCTCCGCTTCCCCTGTGCTGATATGACAGGTGTGTGCCACTGTACCCGGCTGTGATGAGTGTCTCTTTCTGTGTCCTTCCCTAAGCACGTGTTCTCTGAGCCCTTGCTGACAGGAAGATGCCACGTAGCCAGCCACCCTGGGACTCTGTGCTGTGTGTACTCCTGGTCCGCTGCAGGCATCCTGCGGGGCCTCTCTGTTAAGGACTTCTCAGCTCACCAGGCTGTCACTGTTCTCACCACAGGGGCCTCCAGGCAGCTAGAGAAAATTAGTTTACCTCATTGCCTCAGCCAACCAGATAGGTGCGTGAGAGCTTCCTCCTTTCCTCCTGACAGGCCACCTGGTATGAGAGGGCTGCACTGTCCTGCTCCTGGGGCAGGAGGAGGCTTAGAAGGCTTTGGGGGACTGGGACAATGCCTAAAGTGTCCTAGGGTGGCTTATTTCCTATTGTTCTGGGAAAAGGAGGCTGGGGTGGGTTCTTTTGGTCATGATAAATCTCCTTAGCCGAGAACGGGTGGAACCATCCTCACATAGGTCATCAGGTGGCAGGACCAAGGGTGACCCAGGTCGCGGGACACTGGGCCTTCACTTCATGTTCTCCCTTCGCCCTTTGCGTTTACTTTTCCTTAGCTCAGGCCTCTTAGCTGACAGAAAGAAAAAGGCAAGAATTTTGCAAGGTTCTGGGCAAGCTGGCCAGACACAGAAGCAGTGCTACGGTGGGTGAACATCTTAGCTGTTCACAGATCTACTGTTGGGACACACATTTTCTGTTTCTCCAGCATAAGGTCCTGATTAGAGTCATGGAACCCAGGAGGACCCATCCCCCCTGAGGGTCCATAGGGGCAACCCCCATTGCTGTCCCTAGGAATTCTACCAGAAATGGTGGAGGTGACAGGGGTGTGGTGGCCTCCTACAACAGCTTATGCTTTCTGTCCTTGTGGGTGTCAGATTCCTGGGGTTACCTGGTTGAAAGCAACAGACTACAAGTCTAAATGTTGGTGACAACTGTTTTGGGGCCGCAGGGCATTCTGCCAGAAGCCAACAGAGCTGGAAGAAATCAGTTCAGGTCCCCTTGGAGGGGATCTGGTGGCAGCCTGCTACTCAAGCAGGGGGCCACCTCCTCTATCCTGCACCTTGGCACCCTAGCTCTCTGCCTACCTAGCCAGGGTGAGTGTGCTAATGCACACAGGGTAAAGCACACCGAGACCACTGGAACATGATGACTGAATTAGCTGTGTCCTCTGGCTCAGTTCCCAAGCTCACATTTTCCAAACCCTGAGTGACGAAGGCCTTTGCATTTCCCTTTCCCCACAAGCTCTCTGTATAGATTTCCTTTGCTGCTGTGCTACGGGGCCCCTCGGCCCCTCCCTTCCCTGTACCCCATCCATTTCTCTGCTGGTTGGTCACATCCCTCCACCCCTGCACAGTCACATCCCTCCACCCCTGCACAGCTCCACCACATCACTGGAAAGAATGGGTCCTGTCTGCTTGTTTACTTTTGAATAGGCAATACGCACACACAATGCAGTGGTCCAGTCAAAAGGAATAATAGAGGGAAATAAGTCTCTCTCCTCCCCCAGACATCCGGTTCCCTGGCCAGCAGCAGCTGTCGCCGCCAGCTCTAGAGATGCTGCTGGCCTGTGAAATAGAAATGCATCTCGTATTAGTGACATTTACAGCATCCCATTGATTGCAGGCCTTTCCACGTATAAATTTATGAAAAATTTTACAGCCCTCTCCCCTTTTCCCTTCCCTTCTTTTCTGCCTCCTTCTCTCCCTCTCATTGTGTTTTTAGCTCACTCTTCTTTCCTTTTCTCAGAGGGTGCAAGGAATTTGCCCAAGATCACACAGCAAGAGGGTGGGCTGAGACCATTCACTAGAAAAGGATACATGTACCATTTTTACATCATAGTTTTGTTTGACTTAGGGGTTGATGTTGGTCCAGTTAGGGATGTAGTTCAGTTGGTAGAATGTTTGGGTGGTGTGCACGAAACCCCGGATTTGATCCCCAACACTGCCTAAATCCCTCCATGGTGGTGCATACCCATAATAGTAGCACTTGGGAAATAGAGGCACAAAGATCAAAAGTTCAAGGTCATTCTCTGCTGCCTGGGAGGTTTGAAGATAGCCTGAGCTGTATGAATTAGGAACAGCAATAACAAAACTGCCTTATTAGGCTTTTATGGGGGCGGAATGGTCAGCACTTCCTTTTAGTCACAGGCCCTCTTAATGTCCCTGCAATTTGGGGTGCGTTTTCTGGAAGCTTGGCTTTGTTTCCTTTCCAGAAACCTTCTGTGCTCTACCCAGCACCACACATGGCCCCTTGGAAGCACTTACCGCCACACTGACATCTGGCTCTTCCACTGGGTAGGCACAGCTGTTTAGTAATGCAGGGTCAGAGCCTCCTTGCTGGCTGAGCCTTGGTCTGCAGGTATGTGGAGCTGGCACATTCCTTTATAGAGAAGCTGCACTGTCACTATGAGGCCAGCCTTGCATGTCCCCTAACAGAATCGACTGGTTTTTCTCTTTCTTCCTCGGGTTAATCCCAGGAGACCCTGGCAGCTGTCCAAGGTAGAGCGGACTTTGAAAGTGGCGAGATGAGATCGGAAGGGTGCATTTGGCAAACATTGGAAACCACAGAAGGAAATGTCACTGCTAGGGCTGCTCTCAGCCAGGACACCTCCAGAATGGGATGCAACAGAGTCTTCTCCCAAAGCCCTTTTTATCTTTGGATTCCCAACTTGTTCAGCTCTGAACCCTGGCCCCTCAGACAGTCCTTCAGACCTGAGCCCCTGAGCCACGAAACCCTGGGCAGAGGACCTGGGTGCTGTTGACCCTGGGGTGAAGAGCAGAGTCAGGCCTGGCTGTGGCCATGGCCATGGCCATGTGGAAGGTCAGCACAGTCAACAATAACCACAGGGCGAGTGGCTAGGGCTGTTTCCTGTGACACAGGAATTAGGGAAAAAAAAAACACAGGAGCCCAGAGCAGGCTGTTCGGAAGATGAAGCAGAGCCATCGGCAACCTTGCTGGCCCCCATTGGTCTCTCTAAGCCTCTCCTCTATGCCTGACTGTTCTGTGTCATCCTATCAAAACACCTAAGCTGAGCAATTTCCAAAGTAAAGAGGCTTGGCTCCCAGTTCAGCAGCTGCATGGTTTGAACAACATGACTCCAGTGTCCTGGCTAGGATACCTGGCTTCATCGCAATGTGGCTAAGAGGCAGAGAGGGAACCAGCCATGTGCAAAGGGAGTCGGTGCATTGGGTGGCTTCAATTTAAAATGACTCACACTCTTGATAACTATTCCACCCTGCAAGAAAGGCATGAATCCCTTGATTCACAGTGCCCCCATTATAAACGCCTTGCACTTGGTTCCCCCCACACCTCCCTGGCTGGCCTGGAACTCACTATGTAGACCAAGACTCAAACTCACAGAGATCTGCCTGCCGAAGTGCTGGGATTAAAGACGTGTGCTGCCACACCTGGCACATTGGCTCCTCGTCTTAAAGTTCCACCACCCCTGCACCCTCCTCCAGGGGTCTGGGGGACACACTCAAACCCCATCTGAACTGTGGTGATCTGGTGGGGTTGGGGATGATGCGTGCGGCGCTTAGTAGCCATCATCAACGTGACTGGATTCAGAATCACCATGGAAACACACCTCTGGGTATGTCTGGGAAGGTGTTTTCAGAGGTTTCACTGAGGAAAGGAGACCCACCCCGAATGTGGGTGGCACCATCCCTGATTCCAGATGGAGTGAGAAAGGAGAGAGTCGGCTAAGACCGGCTTTAATTTCTTTCTGGTTTCTGACCAGGAACACAATGTGACCATTGACCTCACGTCCTGCCTCCCCATCTTCTCTGCCCCGATGCCCTGTTCCCTCAAACTGTGAGCCACCATGTACCCTTTCCGAAGTTGTTTTTAATCACCTGCCCTGCCACAGTGACAGAAAAGTACCCAGTGCGCCTGGGTAGGCGCATGAACGTTTTGATGAGCTCTGGCCCTGGTTTAGAGTGACAGCCATGTTGGGGAGGCTTACTGTGTCTGTAGGGAGACTGCAGCCAGTCAGTCACAGAAATAAGCCTCTGCAGGAGAAACTTCAATGGGACCTGAACTGCAGAGACTTAAACCGGCGGAATTGGGGAGCCCAAGGTTCAGGCAGTCTGTCAGACCCACCTGCAGGCAGAAGCTCTGGGTCCCTGGATCCATGGTCGACACCTATGTCATAGAAACAGGTGCTTTGTGCAAATAATAGTGTCAAGATTTGTCTGGAGCCATTGAACTTCCCAAGTCTCACTCCTCTCACTTGCAAACTATGTTCGTGATGCTGGTGTTGAGCTTGTGGGACTGTCGCAGGTGGGACCGTCGCAGGCGCCGACAGAGGCCATGCAGGAAAGGCAGTTTGCACAGTACAGACTCTCCAAAGGTGCTTGGTGGTAGTCCTCAGTAGTTTAGAGAGTTGACGGCTTTGGGAGTGCAAGATTCCTGATTGACCATCGAAGCTAAACGGGTGAGTCTGCAGATGGTGCAGAGAGGCTGTGGGATGAGGTGTCTGGGACCTTCAGAGACAAGAGATACCGAGCCAAGAGGAGATGGATGGATGGATGGATGGATGGATGGATGGACAGACACATAGATACATCTGTACCTACCTACCTACATATATATATATATATATATACACACATATATATGTATATATATATATATATATATATACAGACATAGAGGGATACAGACACAGAAAATACAAATATAGAAACATATAAAATATAGACACAGATGTACAGGAACATAATAGCTATGTAGATACATAGAGAAATGACACATAAACTGATACATGCATAGATAACCACACACACGCATACTTACATATAGACAGATACACACATAGAGATACGTGGATACATGTTCTGGCTCCAGGGCAAGCTCCCTTCAGAAGGCTGCATTGTAATTTGCCTTTAGGGACACACACTTCTAATATTTCTGAGCAACGCTGGGACTGCGATAAGACTCAGGCCTGAATTGGTTTGATAAAGTCCATCTTTTTTCCCTTAATAACAATTGTGATTGTATCAGGAAATTAGAAGTAACGGTGGAGAGAGAGAGAGAGAGAGAGAGAGAGAGAGAGAGAGAGTCTCTCCCAGCCTCTGCAGCATGTGCAGCACTTGTCCTGCTGAGGGGTGTGTGTGTGTCTGTCTGTCTGTCTGTCTCCAGCCATCCATCTTGAGGACTGGGGCAGCAGCAGGTCTAAGACCCCTCAGGTGGACATAACTGTGTGTGGGTGATATCATGGCTGTTTTCACTAATTATTGCAAACACCTGCTCCCACGTGACTTGGGACATGGTTGGACTCGCTTGGCTCTCTTCCCAGATGCCATTAGGGATACAGAAAAGGAGGTGGCCAGTGGCCCCAGCAGTTCCAAGATTGTTTTTCATTCTGTGACTGGGTGCGTAAGCATGCCCGCACCACCGTACAATGCCTCATCCTCCCCAGGATTCGCTCCTCCCCTCTCTCCACTCACAGATTTTATCTGCCAGGTTGTGGTTTGTTTTTTTGTTTTTTGTTTTTTTTTTTTTTTTTCGGTTTTTCGAGACAGGGTTTCTCTGTGTAGCTTTGTGCCTTTCCTGGAACTCACTTGGTAGCCCAGGCTGGCCTCGAACTCACAGAGATCCGCCTGCCTCTGCCTCCCGAGTGCTGGGATTAAAGGCGTGCGCCACCACCGCCCGGCTCTGCCAGGTTTTTAATGGATGTCTATGCCCCATGCCAGGGAGAGAGGCCCGTCTGCACTTCCTCCCATGATGCAGTGAGTGCTGTACACCATGGGGCCCACAAACACAAGCTCTAGAGCCAGATATCCTGGGGTTCAAAGTCAGTCTGGGTGTGGTGCTGCACACCTTTAATCCCAGCACTCAGGAGGCCGAGGTAGGTGGATCTCTGAGTTTGAGGCCAGCCTGGTCTACAGAGTGAGTTCCAGGCCAACTTCTAAGTGGCCTGTTAGGCTTTGCAGGCAGTGGCCGAAGATGCAGCTGCACAGCATGTTTCTGGAAAGTGGGAGCTTTGGGAAACACACACACTGAAATGAATTTGAGCAGCCTGAGAAAATGGGCTCATCCTCACCTACTCCTCAGAGACTCCAGGGCATCCCCGCTGTGAATGTCCTCTCTACCTCCCTCTCTGCTGTATTCCGCCCAGGGCATGGAGTCTTCATCCGGCAGCAGTGTTCAGTGAGACGTGAACAACAGTACTTTTTATAGAACGCAATAATAGTTTTTTTTTTTCTTTTCTTTTTGATAAAGGAACAAATCAATTTCAGGAAGAACTGTGATGTATTCAGAACAGGAACTTTGCAGGATTGTAAGGGTGATGCTGAAATCCGTTCACCTGTTCATTTGTTTGCCTGCCCAGTATTCTCGGGTGCTCACTGTATACTGGACTGTTTGGGTATTCTTGAGTGCTCCCTCTGGACTGCACTGTTGGGGACACTTTTCTAGGGCAGCATCTGTTCTCACAGCAGGAGGCAGAGTGTTGACAAGCAAGTGCACTTAGGAAATGGGGGTCTCTGGAGGCAGGTACCGAAGGGAAAGCCCAGTGACCAGGGGGAGGGAGTCCCACTTTAGATGGGAGGATGCTTGAGTGAAGACACAAGATCGCATGAGGCAGCGGGGCTTGCACACAACAGTCGAGGACATTTTAGAAAACAGGAACTTAAGGCTGCCTTTAACACCAGCACTTGGAAGCCGAGACGAGATGACCACGCATAGTTTGAGGCCAGCCTGATTTGCATAGCGAGTTCCAGGCAGGCAGGACGACAGGGTGAAGCCCTGCCCCCACATGTGGGGTGTGGGGTGCTAGGTTGGTAGTCCAGTTGTAAAATGTGTGCCTAGCATGCGCAAAGCTCTTGAGTTTGATCCCTGATACCAAATATACATGAGGGGTGGTGAACACCTGTAATGCTAACAAATGGGAGGTCGAGGCAGGAGAATCAGGAGATCACGGTCAGGCTCAGCTACCTAAGGAATTTGAGGCTAACCCTAGCTGCATGAGATCCTGTTGCCCCAGAAGAAGGGAAGGAGGAGGAAAAGGGAAGGAATGAAAGAAGGAAGAAAGGAAGGGAAAGTAAAAGGAGTTAATGAATGAATGAATCAATCAATCAATCAAACTATGAGGGCCCCAAGGCAGCAACCTGCTCAGCATGAGGAAATGCTGTTTGGCTAAGGCACAGTAGGCTTAGATGTCTAGCATTGCCCCCAACACTGTAACTAATAACCATTATCCGGGTACGGGGGTTTGGGGGTTCTTATGAGACATGGGATTCCAGATGCTTGAACTCAGCGATCTTCATGCCTGAGCCTCCCGGTTACTTGAATGACAGCTATGTACCACCGTGACATAGGGGTGTTTTACGATTCAGACATGGTTATTCATAGGCCTAGCTGCTAAAGGGGTCGATCTTTGGTTGCATGGAACAGGCCTTGGATTTGCTCATGGGACCTTGGGTTCAGGATGTTACCAAAGACATGACAGTGGGAGACACCACCTGACATCCCCTCCCATCACTCATTGGGTACTTACTGAGTGATCACATAAGCCTGGAAGGAGGCTGGACATAGAAATGAAGAATCACATCAGTTCCTGTCTTAGCATGACAGAGCAGAGGACTTACAGTGTGTCTAGAATGGTGCGTGCGTGTGTGCATGCGTGCGTGCGTGTGTGTGTGTGTGTGTGTGTGTGTGTGTGCGTGCGTATGCATGCATATACAGAGGCCCTGTAAAAAGGGGACACGGTTCTGAACCCTTGCTGTGACAAACCCTAAGGTGAGCTGTAGGGACCGCAGAGCAGGCCATCAACCCAGGTCCACATCACAGGAGCCCTATGAGAACATGGAGCGCAGAGGAGGGAGCTGGGCTGGCTACAGAGATGGAGTGCTAGACTCTTGTCCTGGGGGAAGTACTGTAAAATAAATAGAAGGCTTTCTCTGGCTGCCTCTCACAGAGCTTACCATGCTGCTTTTCATTTTGCTACTTAGCATCAAGGGAAAATAAAGACTTAGGGTGAGTTATGCAATTCATCTTAATGTCACACAAAACCTGTTTGAAGTGCAATTACAGGGGCAGTTAGCTCACATGCAAAACCCTGGAATTAGACAACCTGTGTTTTACCGCTGGCTTCCAGAGGTGCTGTGAGTGGGCCAAAGAGACCAGACTCCAGCCAGGCTCAGGCAGGTGCAAAGGAAAAAGAGAAGCAGGCTGTCCCTCATCCCATCCCTGCCCAGGACCACCCACGAAGCCAGGTTGCCAGCATGTGCATGGTTGGGCCTGACGGCAGCTGTTCGGCTCTTAGCAGATGCTAGACTGCCACGCTTCCCACTGGCCAGGTGCCCCCTTCACTGAGAACCCCCAACTTTGAGCAGACAGACAACTGCAGCTCCCCATCTTTGCCCCTGGGCATCGAGGCCTGCTTGGTACCTGGGGCAGGGATGGCCCAGAGCGTCAGTCCTGCCAAGATGCAGTCTCCAACTGGCCACCCACACCAGGTATACTACAGTACTGCAGCCCAAGGTCCGTGGGCAGGGGTGGGGTGAGGGACAGCCACCAAGTTCCAGCCTGAGACAACACAGGATACACAGCCCTGACTCTGGTGTTCCCTACCGGAGCTGGAGGGCTGCATAAGTCTAAACGAGGCCTAATGCAGGCCGGAAGGAGAGGGAAGGGGGACTGCAGACAGCCCAGAGATGGAGACAGGCCTCCATGTAAACTCAGACATCACAAAACAGAGTCGGGTAAAATGATGAAGACTTTCAAGATGGTACATGGGGGCCAGCCATGGTGGGACACACCTGTAATCCCAGAACCTGGGAGGCTGAGGCAGGAAGATTTTGAGTTTGAGGTCAGCTGAGGCTGTATGATGAAACTGTCTCAAAAACAAACAGAAAATACCGCATATGTATTGGTGAAATTATTAAGGCCACTCCACGTAGTTAAAAGGGAGATTTATTTAATGGCGTAACTTACAAATGAAGGGATAGGTAGGTTGCGGGTTCTGTGAAAGACGCAGCGCAGTCCAGCGGTGTTCTCTGGAGAACTTTCCTCAGTCTACCTCTCGCATTCACCGTCCAAGCAGGAAGAGAGCGCGGTGCGTCCCGATCTCGGGTCTTCAGGGCCCTCCCTTGGCCCCGCCTTGTAGGCATGATAGTTACCGAAGCCTCAATGGTGGTTGGAACTTCCAGACCAAAGCTGGAATGGTTACCCACTACACATATGGGCACTCCACTCCAAAGGAATGGGACCCTATGGGACTGCATTGGTCACATGTCCACAGAGTTGGTGCTAGGTGGAAGAGCTGAGGGACGTGATGTGACGTTTCGGGGTCTCCATTTCCTTTGGGTCAGAGTTGGGGCACTTGTATCATACAGAAGCAGGCTAGTGTATGGTCAGATGTGGATAGTCTCACTCCCCGAATGGCCTGCCCCCACTCCAGAAACAGAACAGACCCTGTTCCCTTCGTCTCCTGGTGCTTTCCCGCCTGTGAACTGACATAGTTCTCCATATCTCCATGAGGCAGGCGCCTACCAGCTCCTGTCTCAGGAGAGGAAACTGGGATCTAAAGGGACAAAGTGACTAAGTCAGCCGAGGTGGTCAGGTTGAGCGTTACACTCCAGCAGCAGCCACCGATCCCTGTCACAGCCCAGTGTCCTACTCTCCACCCTCTTCATCCTGGCTCTGGCTCTTTTTGCCTCTTCCTATACGAGGGCCCCTGTGGGAGCCTCCTCTCTCCTTCCTTCCTTCCTTCCTGCACGGCACCGTATTTTATTGAACTGTGTTTCTGACCATAGCCATGCAGTTAACATCTGCCTTGTGCTTCTCTTGTGTTTGTTGAATAGAATAAAAGGAAGAGGTGTATATGAAATGGACAGAGCTAAACAGATCGCCACAAAATAGAAGCCTCTCTTTCTGTGACAACCTCCTGTTGCTAGAGTTTTCCTGCCTGGCCCACGGTCAGGATAAATCTCTTTCACCTGCCAGTCCCACGGTCAGGATAAATCTCTTTCACCTGCCAGTCCCACAGCCGCTCAGACCCAACCAAGTAAACACAGAGACTTATATTGCTTACAAACTGTATGGC
>CABHPQ010144550.1:0-24595 GCA_902168405.1 Peromyscus aztecus
GCTCTTTCCAGATACTCAGTCTTAGAGTTCCTGGGCCCTGATGGATCAGAACCCAACATTAGAAACACTACAGCCCTGAGTGTCCTCTCCAAAGTGACACAAAACATCTGTCTTGAAATGAGATAAAGTCACCCTAGGTATAAGCCTATCATATTTTTTAGCTTTGATTAATGATTTAGTATGTAAAATTTGGTTAATAGTCTATGTATATATGGAAGGAATGCATACTTTACAGTTGTGGTTTAATTAATTCAATATTGTTGGTTATAGTTTTAATGTTCTCTCTGTCTTTATTACCTTTGCCTCTTGAGACAGAACAAATGTTAAAGAAAGTTCTAAAATCTCAGATCACCTTAGGTTTACTAATTCTGTTCATTTTTGCTTTGTCATTTTAAATTTTATTCCATGTGTTTGATATGGGAAAGAAATTTCAAATTGTTGTTCTTCTAGTCAAATAAATACTTTATCATAATGAATTATATTTCTTTTACTCTCGAGGAATATTAAACAAAGCAAGGTTTAAGACAAAAAATGTCAAATACAATAATATATAAGCCAAAAATGAAATTCCAACTGAAGTTACAAAAATCCAAAATCTAATATAGGATCATCCAGAAAGCTCTGTTGGTATAGGTGTTTGCTGCCAAGCCTGACAACCTGAGTTTGCTCCCAGGACCCACATACTGGAAGGAGAGATCCTCCCACCTCAGGTCCTCAACCTCCACACACAAGAGTGGCATGTACACACACACACACACACACACACACACACACACACACACACACACAATACATAAATGTAATAAACAGAAAAAGAATACATAGCAACATTTAATCCTATAGCTAAAGCAATAACTTAAAGGAGGCTTATAACTTTAAATTAACATAGTGAAAAGAAGAAATGTGAAATGCCACTCATCCAAATATCTATCTCACTACCAGAAAAAGGAGCATGTGTTGCTGCACAGAGTGACAAGAAGGTCATTGTAAACATACATACAGAGGCTGGGTATCTCCTGCTGTGCCGTTGCCCTTAGCAAACCTGGTAGTCAACTGTTTAGTTATCATTGCATCTTATTCACATATGTCTTCACTCAACAACAACAATAACAATAACAGATACATTATTATGGACTGGTTATTGTGCAAATATTTTACTTGATTTATCTCCTTTAATCCTATAAAGAAGTAACTGGAATTTGTTTCCATCCTATAAGTTAGAAAAACTAAAATTTAAGGTTATATAATTGGCCAGAAATAAAATCAAGGCACTATGACTCCAGGAACAGCCTTTCTAGCCAGGCATGTTACACAGAGCGCCCATGTTTATGTGCATGCAATATACATAAAGAGAGAACTTGCCTTTTCATTCCCTTGGAGTTATACCAGGAACTGACCTATACAGACAGCTTTCAGAATTTTTTTTTATTGCTAGCAAGATCATCTGGCTATGCTGATTTTGGGTGTCTACTGATCTTCATGTATTTTTAATACGTAGGGATGTTCTGTGTCTTATACTTTTCTATAAGAGGGATGCTGCACAAAGACATGCCTATGGGAGAAAAGCACACAACAAATGAAATGTCACTAATCCTGCAAAATGAATTTTTAGAGAATTTAGTTTTATTTTCATTGTAATAGTGACTTACCCACTGAAAGGAATTGGGGAGATCCAATTAGTCCTAAAAGGAAAATCTAGGTCACTTTCAAAGCATATACAGCCTACAAGTTAGTGGGATTGTCAACATGTTGCCCTACTTAACTTCTGTAGCCTAGTGTGGGACACACAAATATTTACACATGAATTCAAAGGGATAAATGTGGAATTCCAATGATCAATAAAGCAGCATTTCTGGTTGATGACCAAATATGAGAAATAAAATAAATTGCAGTCACTAACCATTCCTTACAGCTTTAGGACACTGCCAATCTCAGGAACCAACCTTTAGCCTATTTGTTTTCCTCTGAAAACTGAAGGGTCTGTGTTTACCTTCCACTTACCAATGAAACACTTAGGACATTATACACTTGATTTTGTTTGCACTGATGGTTTACCTTTCCAGTATTTCTCTCTCCAGAGGTGCTTTCCACTTCAGTGGTCATCTGTGACAATATGTTTGGGTAGAGTAAATATGGATGTGGGTGAGACTGAGTTTTTCTTGGTCCTGAGCCCTCTCATCCCTGGGGCACTGGGCACAGAGTACAGATTTCTGAGCTCTTTGCATTCTTCTGTAGTATCCCCAGAAACCTACTGTTGGAAACCAATTATTGTCATTTAAGGATTTTCTCCTGTTTTAGTACAATGTCTTCATGGTACAGACCATCACATGTGGTTTATAATCTGATGAGTGTACTAATTCCTCTATTTACACAGTCACCAACACATGTTGAACACATTGATGGGGTGAAATTCTCAGTCTAAGAGATTTAGTATAAGTTAATGACTCTGTGCTGGCTAGTTTTATGTTAACTTGACACATACTAGAGTCATTGGAGAGGAGGGAGCCTCAGATGAGAAAATGCCCCCATAAAATTGAGTTGCAGGCAAGACTGTAGGACATTTTCTTAATTAGTGATTGATGGGAGAAGGCCAAGCCCACTGTGGGTGGGACCATTTCTGAGCTGATGGTCATGGGTTACTAAAGAAAGCAGGCAAAGTAAGTTATGATAAGCAATCTAGTAAGCAGAACCCCTCCATGACCTCTCCATCAGCTCCTGCCTCCAGGTTCCTGCCTTGTTTGACTTCCTATCCTGACTTCCTTCAATGATAAAGCCAAATAAACCCTTTCCTTCCCAAGTAACTTTGGTCATGGTGTTTCATCACAGCAATAGTACCCCTAACTAGGACAGACCTTCTGGAATGATGGTCTCAAGATAGTCAAGCCCATTTTAGTCCTCACCACTCATGACTTGGCTGCTAGCTCAACCAAAATGTCCTTGGGACTGTAACATAAAGCTGTGTCTCCTTTAGAAACCATAATTATTTTGCAATATTTGCTCCTTCTGTTCTTTATGTTCCATATAGGTAAATGAGAGCCTTGCACTGCTTAAGAAAAAGCAATGAAAATTGTGTGTAATGATTTTCAGCAAAATCTAAGAAACATAAAATGGAGAGTTTATTCGGCTCCAGGAAACACAGAGTGCATAAGCAGCAGTTGAGATGGCTGTACCCTGGCCTTACGTTGCACTGCATTTGTTTCATGCTTCGGTGCCAAGTCTCACTTTTTCCAAACAAAGAAAATCACTAGGCCTTTCTGTACTTGATACCAATTTAACTGAGTACATTCAGTCCCATTATTACATGAAGAAAAATGGGCCCACTGTTTTTGACAAGAGACTGGCCTCATTCTGAGACCTCATAAATGTATTGTGCAGCCACCTGTTATAATAGCCCAGAAATTGGACAGCAATTATTAACACGCCTCTTTCCATCAAAGTATTAAAATGAGATGGTAATTATGACCAGGAGAGTTAAACAGCACTTTTCTGATCTATTCCCTACTATATGCAATGTTGTGAAATGCATAAAATGAGCATTCAAAGCCAATTTTCTCTTCTGTTCGCATTATTAGACCTTGGGTTTGAGGACATCCATCTTAAAATTTTATTATTAAGGATATTTAACTTATATTAATACTAGCCATAGTTTGTAAAAAAACAGAGGAATTATCACATTCATCCATTCAAAAATAAGGCTAACAAGGTAAAATAATAATCGATATCCCAGTAGCCATCAAAGACAAGGTGGTCATAAAGAAAAGACAGAGACCAACCTGGTCAGTGGAAATTTGGCTTGAATATAAATACAGTGTGTGTCTTTTGGCTTGTAATTAAAAGTCACTAAATCACAGTTTTATCAATAAAATAAGACAAAAACCTGATCTGCAAGATATTTGAAAATATTGGATAAAACAAAATGATTAGCACAACCATTATAAATAAATGGCAGTTATGTCTACTAACTTTTATTTTGCTATGTTCAATCTCTCTCTCTCTCTCTCTCTCTCTCTCTCTCTCTGTATTCTACTTAGAAACATTTATCAGTTGACCTAAATATTGAAATGGGAGGGAACACATCAACCCATTGAACAGGTAACTAATTGCAACACAGAGTTTAAATGCTTTGGGGCTGAGAATTAGCATAATTTCAAGTAGAGATAAGGATAATCAATAAAAATAAATGAAAAAATAAGTGATGGATAAAAATCTCCATAAAAACAGCTTCATAAGTTGCAAAGTAACTGAAGATACTTCTCTAGAAAACCACCTTCTCCCACAAACTGACTCAAAATCATCAGGTTCTATGGCATTTAAATAAATTAGTAAGAGGTTAATTTGAGGATCTGTGCATGCCTTTATTCATTTGTTTTCATTACTAAGTACTAGTAATTGTTATGAGTATGCCATGATTTGTTCACCAACTCACTGGTGTTCATGGAGATTGGTATAAGATGTAGGATGGTGCCCATAGAGCCATTATGAACAACACACTGGTACAAATATTTGCATAGATGTGTGTATTCATTTTAGTTGGAGTGTAAAGGATAGTAATAAATTATTAATAACTGAATCAGAAGCCATGTTCATGCTTCTATTTTAAGAAATAACAACCTGCTTTCTAGAGTAATGGCACCATGGACATTCCAGCAAACAATGAGAATCAGATCTCAGGGCTCCATCTTTTTCTTTAAAAAAAATTAATATTGTTCTACTGTTAGTTTGTTTCTTCTGGGCCTTTTGTTTGAGTAATTGTCACTTTATTTTGCATTCCTTTCCTAGCTGTTGAAATTAAGCATCTTGGCTTATACCCATTTGCCATTCATTTATCTTCTTGGATGAAGTATTTGTTCAAACCTTTCACTGATTCTTCACTGGATAATTTCATTGTTTCACTGTAAACTATAAAACTGTAAGAATTCTTAGTGTTCCCGTATTCAAATCCTTTCTCACATATGTAAATAGCAAATCTTATCCCACAGGCTAAGATGTGTCTTCCCCTATAGCAGAGTCTTTCTAGAGTTTCCTGTGTCTATGAGGACTAACTTATTAATGTTTCTCTCTTAAGGACTAGAATGTAATGTGCAAATTCTAGTCCTTAAGAGAGAACTATCTAAGATAGTTGCCAAATCCAAGTTTACAGAGACTTTTCTCTTATGTTTTCCACTAGATTCTTGTTAGCTTTGTGGTTTACATTCACTTTGTGACCCACATTGAGTTAATTTTTATAAATGTGTGCTGACTTATAAAGAAGAGGGCATTTTTGTATTCAGCTTTTCCATGTTTTTAAAAGAGCAACCTTCTCCTATAGACACACTTTTGTTTCTTTATATAAAATTAATCAATATGTGTATGGGTTTTTGTTCCCTTCAAGTGACTTTTGTTCCCTTCCAGTGACTCCTACACACAAATGGTCCCCTGTCTCCATAACCACAGGGCTAAAGTAAGTCATTTGCTTGGCTCCTCTAGTCCTTTGTATGGCTATATGAATTTTAAAATCAACCTACAAGGACAGCATATAGCAGTTGTTCTGGGATTTGAATTATGGCTGCATTGAATCTGTAGATAGTATGAGAAGCAATAAGTTGACAATACTGAGTCTTATGACGTAGGAGCCCAGGGCTCTTTACATTGACTTGAGACAGCATTCAGTTCTCTCAGCAATACTTTGTGCAACAAAGATCAGATCAGCGCATAGTTTACATATTATGAATAATATGCTTCCTATTTTGAAATTCCAATTGTTAATTGCTGGTAGGCAGAAACACAACTGACTGGAATATTCCATTAGATAACACGATGTTACTGACCTCCTACTTCAGCTTATTAGCTCTCCTCTGCACTACAGTGGATTTCCACACTGCCAGTAATGCTTATGAACCAAGATCATTTTGTTTCACTATGTCTAATTAATATGTACTTCTTTTACTTACCTTAATGGCTAGAGCCTCCATTGCAAATATTAAATACAGTAATGAGCAGACAACTTTAAAAAACAACAAAACTTGTGACTCCGTTAATCTTAGATACAGGTTTTCTTAAGTGACATAGATTGAAACAACATTGAGGTGATATATGCATATGCACTGTGTGAGTGTGTGTGTGTCCACATGTGTGTATTAAGGTTAATTATATTAACTTTCAACTTTCTGGATTTGAATCAGACTAATTTGTGTTACATCTATTTATTTGTGCAGAGGGAGCATGTGTGTGAAGGCCAGGGGACAGATTGAAGGAGTCAGTTCTCTCCTTGCACCCTGTGAGTCTCCAGGATCAAACTCAGATTATTAGGCTGTGGGGAATTGACTTTGTGTTAACGAGATAAACTCCAATGACTGTAATACATCATCCTTTTATACATTGCTGTGTTTCATTTTCTGGGATTTAGGTAGGAATTTTTGCATCTTACAATGGCCCTTTGTAGACTTAGTATGGTGTAACACCAGCCCCATAGAATGCAAAAGGAAACATTGTTCTCCCTTCAGTCTTTGGAAAGGAGATGTTTATAGTTAATGTCAGTGTTTCCTTCACTGTTTGACAGAATTCAGTGCTGAGAACACCTTGCCTGTAGCTTTTCTTAAGCACAGATGTTTCACTTAAACATCAAATTACTGAATGGACAAGGTGGCATTTGTGTTAGAATTTCCTTCTTTAGTGATCCTTGACAGCAGGCATATTTCCAGTAATTTATCCATTCCATTCAGTTCTAGAATACAGTAGAGAGTCATTCACTTGGTTCCCTTTCACTCAGTGAACACTGAGTATGTGTTCCTGATATTCCCCTGATACTGACAGACATCATATCGTGGCGTATGTGGTGCCTTTTTGCCTGATTAGCTTGATTGGAATTTCTGGGGTTTAACAGATCTCCAAAGAGGTTTATTTCTTCTGACGTTGCTCTGTTTTCTGTTCCATTGCTTTCTCCTTTAGCTGTATTTATCTTTTTTTGCCGTGTTGCGTTCTAGTTGATCTTTCCTCACTTTCTTTCTTCTTCCCAAGGCTGGGAATGCACCCTGGCATCTGGAGAGGACTTGCTACAAGCTGTGCTCTACCACTGACCTACATCCCCACCCTTCTTCCTACTTTTAAAAATAGAAGCAAGGTCACTTATTTCATATTTTTTTTAAGATAAGTGTTTTGTTCTATAAATTTTCTCATGCCACACTGTGTTTCAGATACACTCTCAGGTTTGGTTGTTAACTTTCGTGCTACTCAGAATCTTCTAAAATTCATTTTCATCAACATTATTTAGAACACTTTATATAATTTCCATAATTGGAGGATTTTGCAGGTGTCTTTGTAGCATTAATTTCTCATTAATTCCACTGTGACAAAGGAAGGTACTTTGAATCTCTTGAATAAATTACATTAATTCTTATTTTATGGCCCAGCTATAAGTTACTTTGAAAGTTAATATTGAGTGTCAACTCGATAGAGTTTAGAAGCACTGGGAGGCACAGCTCTGGGCATGCCCAGGAGGGACTTTCTAGACTGGGTTAACTGAGATGTGTCTCCAGGTAGGGCCATTTGTGTAAGTGGTGTCGTTCCAGGGGCTGGGGTCCCAGACTGGGCAAGGCAGACACATGAGGCACCCTCCATTTCTCACTTTGTGCAGCGTTCACTAATTGAGTGTTCACAACTATTCTGAATGATAAGAATTCAGTCTTTTTTTTATCTGAAGAGTTCTTTCTCTACAATTTTGATTTGGGAGGTTTTAGAATGCCCAGCTCTTTACTGCACATGCTCAGTGTTTCCATATTTTGTTGAACTAACTATAAGAGTTCTAGCTTTTTTTTTCCACACTAATTCTGCCATTATGTCATTCCTGGGGCAGTTCCTATTGATTGATGTTCATGTTGATAGAGACTATACTTCTCTGATACTTTCCACTTCTAGAAATTGTTATTAGAAATTGTACACTGAGACTTTTTGCTTTTGGGGTAATTGATACATTTGTATTCCCAACAATATACTCAAACTTTGTTCTAGGATGTAGTTAAGTCACTTGGAAATAATGTGATCCTTCCCAGTCTTGCTTTTAAGCTTACTTAAGCTGCATAAGGCAGAGTTTCAGAGCAAGGCTCTTAAGGATCAAAGCAACTGATACACTTCTGAAGCTTGAACATACCTCTGAGATACTGAGAGTTTTATAGATTTTGTCCCTCTCTTGACGCAGGTCGCCTGGGCGAGACTTTATGTGTAAATCTCTTTCTTTTGACACTTTAGTTCATAAATTCAGACTGTTTTTTTGGCTCTGTGACATCCCTTTCTGCCTGCCCTGTGCAGGGAGATTGCTTGCTCTTCCTGAGGTCCCCTCCCTGGGCTGTCACCTGGAAGCCTACTCTTATTAAAAGGTGAGATCAGTGGGCTCCCTCTGTCGCTTCTTGTCACATAGAAATCTCTGCCATTTGCTTGCGGATGTCCAGTGTATTAACATCACCTTTTGGAGTCAATTTTACAGTTTCTAGTCCTATTGATGTGGGGCTGAGTCTGGTTCTCAGGAGTTATTCTGTTACTTTCCTTTAGCCAAAGTTTCAGTGCTGAAAAACTGATATTTGATTCTGGTTTCTTCAGGCATCATGTAGAGCCATCAAGAAGAATTAAGCTGGTGAAAAAAATACAAGTTTACCTCTTTTCTATGTTCTAAATTTTTATGGAAATATCCAAGCATCCCCTAGTAAATGTGTTAAAGTATGAGTATTTAAAACAAAAGCTTCCAAATATGTATTTAGCATCTATGTGATTAAAGTTTACAGTTAAACATTAAATACATAATTTCAACAAATATAAAGGAAGGATTGACTATTTATTTCATTTCTTGATTGATCTGAATTATTTTAACCAATATACAAATTCAGTTGGGTGAAAGATGAGCACTAACATAGCCTAACCCTTTGTTTCATAAATAAGGAAAATGGACTCATAAAAGCTTAGTGACCTTTCTAAGGTGCCACATGTGGCCACGGAAGAGTTGGGAAAGAACTCTGTTTCTGATGGGCAATACAATATACTTTCTGGTTGAGCGTCCTTATACATCAGGAGCTGCTTGTGAACCTGGGGAGCATTAGTAACATCTGTTGGGTCCCCGAAGAAGCAGAGGCAGAGACATCCATAGAAGCAGCTTTTTAAGAAGCAGCACCAGAAGGAGAAGAGTCAGACAACAGACATCAGGAGCAAAAGGAAGCCGGATGTCAGTTTTCCTCCCCATGAGCATAGGAAAACAATTCCTGGCCACAAAAATGTCAGAGAGATTGAAACTACCTATCATTTAGAGACTGTTGAAACAGTTTTAGAAACCAACCCTCCTCTATTTTAACAAGCCCTTCCCCCATCTCCTTCTCTCCTCTGTCTCTGTCTCTGTCTCTCTCTCTCTCTCTCTCTCTCTCTCTCTCTCTCTCTCTCTCTCTCTCTCACACACACACACACACACACACTATAAATGTCAATGTCAGAAATTGAAAAAAATGATATGAAAAGGCTTGATATCTATCTGTACTTCTGAGAGTTAACATTTTTTCATACTCACTGAAAGGAACCTTGTAGTTTATTAAAACATGTATTTACAGATTAAAAATCAGTCCTTTGCATCTTGATTGTTACCTCCACATAGTTTACCTGGGTTTTGCCATTCAGACATGAAATGTCACTTTTATTCATATTTGTCTGAAAATCTCAGACAGAGGAAATAAAATATGCCCAGGTGGGAGTAGGGCTCTGTTGTTGTCCTTTGGATTCTATAGAACCATTTTCTAGTTTTCTATCATATATGCGAAATGTCATTTTCAAACTATGATTTAGTTTATTCCGATCAAAAGCTCTCTGTGGCACAAGTCAGTGGTAGTGGTTGCTATTCTTACCTGGTCTCAGGAAGACTGGAAACCGATGCCAATCCTGGACAGTTTCTGACGCACTGTGGGACTTTTCTACCGAGCAGTGTCACAGAAATCTCACATAAGGAAATCTCCTGCATTTATTGCATATCCCTTGAATATTTTTAAAACGTCTGGATAGTGGTGAGTTAGGACAACAACAGAGACATGAAGTTTGAAGTTCACACACATGATTCATTGGGAAGGAGTTTTTGTTCTGGTTGATAAAAATTAATCAAAGGCAAAACAACATAGAGCAATTCAGCATAAATCTTCCACAGAGAGTTGCTTATGGTGCCCATCTCACAGGTGTAGCTAACATTTATCTGAGTATTTCTAAACTGCTCATATAAATCTTTGATTAAGAGAACCATATCGGAGTAGCTGATTAATGACCTGTTTTTCAGAAGCATTCAGTAAATAGAGTATAAATGATATCAGCTCCTCAATAGCCTGAAAGGAGAGATGCTTAAAATTCAAGTGAGACATCCAAGATAAGGTGGAGAAAGCTGTCCTAAATGTACAGTTTTCTCTTAATACAAGAGAAGCCACTACTAGTCAAACAAGGAGATCATGAGAAGATTCGGTTCTATAATGCATCCAGACCACAATCTGGGTCCTTTTAAGGACTGGGCATCAGACTTATGCATAGTGGTGTTTATAGGCTTAATGGAGGGGGAAGTCAATTCTAATTTACTTCTGATACTGTGCAAAAGTGGAGGCACTCATTCAAAGATGGTTTTCTCTTCCATTCAAAGATGGTTTTCTCTTCCTTTCCTCATGATCCGTAAAGGGAAAACAGAGCTCAATAGACAAGGTTAGCTAAGTGGAAGCGACAGGCTATCCCTGGGAGCAGATTGACAGCTGCATCTACCACCACAAACTCCTTTGGCCTTCGGACAAACTGACCTTTCGCATCTCTTGGTGCTGGATCACATGATGCCAAATTTAACATTTGAAATTTGCTTGAGTATTCTGGCACAGTGAGTGACTTTCCACCTATGACTGATTGGATCCAACTGTGCCCATAATGTTTTATGTACAGTTTGGCATACCTTTTAGCATTGGAGATATCAGTATAGGACACCATTTCTCACAAGCCTATACAGAAAGACTGTTTGTCCAATTTCCTTTTCTTTCCCATCCTGTTGAGATCCTAGATCCTTGCTCTCTAAATATCACTGCTTGTAGTAATATCTGTCATTACTGAATGGCTTTCAGGTGCTAAACTGCTCAGGAGTTTGCATCTTTCATCATATTTAAGGGACACATGGTAAGACTTTGGGCTGTTGAACCCAGATATTGTGAACTTGTTCTACCCTGAAGCCCAGTACATCTCAATGATTCCAACTGTTTATTTGTTTAAAGTGCAAAAGAAAAGAAACAGAAAAACATGAAATCTTCCTGGCAGTCAATTTTCATTTTTATGCCACTTTCTTAGCATTTAATTTCCTTTGGAAAAAAAACTGGTACTTTTATTTTTTTATTTTTAGAACTATCTACATAAGACAGGGAATAAAGGATCATAATAATAAAACAATAAATAGTTTTAAAGTGCATGGTTTGACTGCAGAACAAGAAAGAGCAAATTACATTACTCACATATTATATTTACAGTGATTCTATATATCTTTGAAAGCAAGATAGCATCTCTCCTCTTTTCTCTCTACCATTGCATTAAATTAAAATGTGATTCGTTTTTTTCTAAATGGACTGACTCACTTGGCTCTGCTGTGTATATCTCAGGCTCCATGCATAAATTCTTTACCAGATTTCCATTTGGGGAGAATTAACCATTTTGCAATCTAATTTCCTTCCAGCACCATGTCTCTGGTTCTTTATCAATATTCAGAGAAAAAAATATTTGAAGTCTCCAAAGGTCTAGCTCTTTCTAGACAAATGAATTCTTGGGCTAATCTCTGTGACTACTTTCTCGCCAGGCCTTGGAGACTTTGCATATGGACAATTTCTTCTCAAATGGATGAGGATTTCACGTTATTATCCCCCCATGTGTTCTGCTTCTATCACACAGGGTTTGTGCCAGATTTCATCAAATAAATCCAAATCTCTAGGCAAAGTTATGGTCCAAGGGATTTTTCTCTTGGATGAGAATCTGGACTAATGATTTCAAATTTCAGTCTTGTTGTCTTCAAATGCCTTGGCCATTAGTAATAAAGTTCCCTTATCCTCCACATGATGACTGTGGGATAGAGTTGTGAAATGAAAATGTTTTCATCACAAAACCAGGACCAGAACTCCTGAGACTCCAATCTTCTTTTCATGTAACATTGTTGCTTCATACATGCGATTAACTTCATTAAAAAATAAAAACAACTTTAATCGATTAAAATACACTAATTTAACAAGTGTTCCTCTATTTTTCCCACCTATTCACACATCTAAAGTAAGAAGGAGTCCAGGAAAGTGTGGTGTCTTTTGTTACTGCTAGGTGGATGTCAGTAATGGCATAAATGTAATTACCTACTCACATGTGATCTTCTTTGATAGCGTAGGAGAAAACTGAGTGACTACAATCTTTCATCATTAGCTACAGAGCCCCTTGGAGAACTTTGGGAGAATCACTCCAGGCCCTAGCTGTTGAGTTTGGCTTTCTATTATAAGACTATGAAGCATCTATTTTCAAAACTCATGAAGTGTGCATCTGTTGCTTAAAGGAAAACCTGCCAAATAATAGTAAAGCTTTACTGTACTGCTGTTTTTGCTTAGCCAGAGAAGGGAACCATCCTCAGAAATCACAAGAATCAACAACCAAGTTAGTGGCTGGTGAGACAGCTCAGCCTGTAAGGGAACTTATTACCAAGCCTGAGGATCTGAGTTCCATCCCTGGAAGAGAATGGACTCACCCAAGTTGTCCTCTGACTTCCACATGCATGACATGGTACACACACACACACACCAAATAAACAAGATGTAATTGAAAATTTAAAACACCAAATTGAAAAATTATTAAAAGTAGGATCTGTTAAACTTAGGAATATCCCAGCCAATATGTTTAGCTTGACTATTCTACTTTATATACATACCAAGTAGCAAAAAATTCAGCAGGTTTTTCCCTTGATAATGATATATGGAAAAATTATATGTCTTACAGTTAATGGCAATTTGGATTTAACTACATAAAATATATACTTAGTTTTTTATTAAGTACATTAAAACATATTATCAATCTTTAGGAAATTTCTTTATCAGTAAAGCCAAATTCTACTCCAGAAATCTGCAGGAAGAAAGGCAGATCATAATAAAAAATTCTATTTGTTCTAGTTCCATCCATTTGTCTGCAAACCTCATGATGTCATTATTTTTCTCTGCTGAGTAGTACTCCATTGTGTATATGTACCACATTTTATTTATCCATTCTTCAGTTGAAGGGCATCTAGGTTGTCTCCAGGTTCTTGCTATTACAAATAATGCTGCTATGAACATAGTTGAGTATGTGTCCTTATGGTATGATTGAGCATTCCTTGGGTATATGCCCAAGAGTGGTATAGCTGGGTCTTGAGGGAGGTTGAGTCCCAATTTTCTAAGAAAGTGCCATATTGATTTCAAAAGTGGCTGTGTCCAATCGGTGAGAGTGAGAGGAGGGATTGTATGAGCGAGAGATGTTGAGACCATGATGGAAAAAGCACAGGGATAAATAGCCAAACTAGTGGAAACACATGAACTGTGAACCAATGGCTGAGGAGCCCCCATGGAACTACACCAGGCCCTCTGGATAAGTGGGACAGTTGATTAGCTTGAACTATTTAGGAGGCCCCCAGGCAGTGGAACCGGGTCCTGTCCTTGGTGCATAAGCTGGCTTTTTGCAACCTAGAGCTTATGCTGGGACACTTTGCTCAGTCTTGGTGCAGGGAGGAGGGGACTGGACCTGCCTCAACTGAATCTACCAGGCTGGGCTGACTCCCCAGGGGACACCTTGCCTTGGAGGAGGTGGGAATGGGAGGTGGATTGTGGGGGAAGGCTGGGGTGTGGCAGGAGGGAGAACGGGGAATCCGTGGCTGATATGTAAAATTAAATTAATTATAAAATAAAGATATTTTTAAAAATTCAATTTGATTCTTCCATCACATGCATACTATTCAGTTGAGAAACTGTGAGGGCTGGTTTCCTGGTAATGATCCACAAACTTTGAATTGAAGGGGAGTAGGCTAAAGGAAGATTGAAAGACAAATATGTTATCCTCACCAGCCAGGTCAACCAAATTGTCCCTAACGTGATGGATTCAATACAGTTGTTATATATCATGTACAGTGTGTGTGTGTGTGTGTGTGTGTGTGTGTGTGTGTGTGTGTGTCATGAATTTTAAAAGGTCTTACTAATAAAATCAAACCTGAAGCCAGGGTGAATTGGGGTGAATACTAGAAGATCAGAGAAGCAGAATAGGCCACAGCTAACCTCACCTCACCAATTCCTCAGCTGATCTCATTTCCTCAAACTGGAAGCCTCTGTGTCCTCATCCGAATAGATCTCAGCTGAACTGCTTGCTGCTCAAAAGCCTAAAAGCTTAACCAGGCTCTAGTTCCTGGTCCTCACGCCTTATATACCTTTCTGCTTCCTGCCATCACTTCCTGGGGTTAAAGGCGTGTGTCACCATGCCTGGATGTTTCCAGTGTGGCTTTGAACTCACAGAGATCTGGATGGATCTCTGCCTCCAGAATGCTAGGATTAAAGGTGTATGTGCCACCATTTTCTGGCCTCTATGTCTATCTAGTGGCTGTTCTGTTCTGACCCCAGATAAGTTTATTAAGGTGCACAATGTATTGGGTGTGAGTGTGTGTATGTGTGGTCTGCACAGAGGCACTGAAGGAAGGTAGAAGTGGGGGCTAAAGTCCAGGCCTTTGAAGTATGCCAAGCCAAGTTTCCCAGCAGAGAGATATGACAGTGTGGGGAAAGCTGTGCTGTTACACATTTGTCCTTCCAGCAGGGACACTCTCTTGTAAGTCCTGCAAAGGTACAAGATGTACCAGTAGCAGCCAAGGACGACAGATATCACAGTCAGTCACTTTCCACTTCATCAGAAGGAAAACACAGAATGCTGCCGGGGTGAACAGAGCTCCATTGAAGACTGGCAGCAGAAAGATGTGTTGCATGTTCACAGGACAGGCAAAGGTTCTTACTGAGACCAGTGGAGACCAGAAATAGACAGCAGAATAGACTTGGATTATGGTGACTCTTCAAAGCCAAACCTCTGAGGAGGCTAGATTGAAGACTGAAATTGGGGACCTTTATTGCAACTAAGAATGACTTTTTTGAATTCTAAGTGAATCCCAGAAACTGGAATTTGTCTGATAAATCTGATGGTTGTGTTAGCACAGGCAGGCGCCACAGGAGGAAAGAATAAATAATTCTGACCCATTTGAGTTTAACTTTGGTAGACAAGAAATAATCGTGCTAGATTTTGCTTTTGAGACTGGTGTGATTAAAAAAAATAACAGTGGTTAGAGGGAAAGTGCATCACAGAATCAGGGCAGAGAGATGTTTAAGGAGGAGGCCATTGGAGTCTGGAAGGTCATTATGTCATGCTCATGAGTATCTGACACAATGTGACAGGGTAAAAAAGCTTACCTCACAGGCGACACAATGCTTCAGTTCTAGCTCACTAAGAAATCATGGAATCACTGATGAGGAATCCAGAAAAGCAGTAGTAATAAACAACAATGGAGGAAGGAAGTGAAACTCTACTTCCTGGAAAAGCCTCATGACTCAGAGATCTATGGAAAAATAAGTATCTGATATCTTAGCACAGGGCTCAGAATGTATATAGGAAGGGTCCCTGGTTTGGCAACTATCCATAAATGTTTTAAAAAATAAGAAGTAAAGATGAATGTGATGGCAAATGCCTGTAACACAGAAATCAGAAGGCTGAGGCAGGAGGATAGAAAGTTCGAGACCAAGTTGTCTTCTCTCTCCCATCTCCTACTCCATATAAGCACACATTTTATTTAGAAATAAAAACAAAATATTGGGTCATCTTATCTACCCCACATTTTTTCAAAGCCTTAACTATGCTGTCTGTCCTTCAGTCAGTAGAACACACTGTAACCTCGTTTTATGTTGCAGCCAGATTTAATGTTCTCCTCAGATCATTAACAAGGTACATTGCTCCTCTGGGTAAAGTAGGAAGGATTGTAGTGTGATCAAACCTGCTTCAAGAGACCAGGAACAGGGGTCACCCTAGGAAGTAGTACCATTACAGAGGCAGGGAGTGGGAAGGAATGAGAAAAGAACACTCAGCTGCAGATACTAAGAGAATGCTCTGGTCAACTAACACTACATGGTGAATGAAAGAAGCATAACCAAGATGTAGTCACAGTAAAGATTAAGTCTGAGAAGCACAGTGTGGTGGTGTGAAAGGAAATGGCCCCAAAGGGAGTGGCACTACTGAGAGGTGTGGCTTTGTTGGAGTAGGTATGGCATTGTTGGAGGAAGTATGTCACTGTGGAGGCAGGGTTTGAGGTCTCATATATGCTCAAGCCACTCCCAATATCTTAGTTCACTTCCTGTGCCTGCTGATCAAGATGGTGGACTCTCAGCTCTAGTACCATGTCTGCCTGCACACTACCATGTCACAATAATGGACTAAACCTCTGAAACTGTAAGCCAGCCACATTAAATGATTTCCTTTATAAGAGTTGCTGTGGTCATGGTGTCTCTTCACAGCAATAGAAACCCTAAGACACACTTTATTGGCAAATAGCACAAATCAGCCATATCAGAACATCTTTCAGCAAACAGAAGTGATGGACTTCCTTGGGTGGGGTTTTCATGACCTAAATAAAGTAAAATTAAAATGTGACCCAAGTTACAGAGATTGGTTATAGTGCCGATACTCAGGGGCAAGCACAGAACTAAACTTTGAGGATGAGAGTTCACATGTGGCACTGATTTTTCTTGGTGAGGGAGCTGCAAACATAGGTCCAGAGAGAGCTTAGTGGGTGTCATAATTAGTTTCATCTCTCAACTTGGCACAACCTGAATCAACTGGGACATAGGAACTTCATTTGAAGAATTGCCTAGATAAGATAGGCCCATAATCATACCTATGGGAGTGTTTTCTTAATTGTTAATAGATGCAGGAGAACCCAAACCACTGTGGGCAGTACCAACTCTAGGCAAGTGAATTTTACCTCTTTAAGAATGATGTCTGAACTTCCTCAGATTCCCTCTACAGCAATCAAAAGAGGGCCCTGTACCTTGCCTGGGTAAAACAATAGAGCTGCCCCTAGCAATATGAGTGATGGGGACCCAGATCTGAGGGGCTGAGAGCAAAAGAACCAGCTCTACTCCTTGCTGTAGGTTGCATTGGGTGAGCAAGTCAAGGCAGTGCTAGAGAGCTCACCTGGGTAGTGATGAGGAGGGAAAGTTAACAAGCTGAAAAACCCACCCACCACCCATGCCCAGGACTATGAGTTGGCCCACCCCAATATTCACCTCATCTATGAACTGTTGGAGCATGTAGAGGGAACAAACCCACAGATCCAAAACAGCAAGATTTCTATGACACAGGATGACAACAACAGGATATCCAAGATGGGCCTCAGTGGGAGCCCATTATTGGTGGTGTAGCAGAAACCAGAGGCCTCGAGTCAGTCCAATGAACACTTGCAAGTAAAGATGAATGGACTAAAGGGTAAACTGTGTGACTCAATGGGCCACACTACAGCTTCCACAAGAAGATTCTTTTTTTCTGTTTTTGTTTTTATTTCTGTTTGTCTTTTGTTTTCTTTATTTCTTTTTTTTTAAAATTGGTTTTGATTTGGGGGCAGGGTTGTAAGAGCAGAGGGCAGATGCAAGGAGAAGGGGAGATAAGTGGGATCAGAATGCATGGTGTGAAATCCACAAAGAATCAATAAAAGGAAAAAAGAAAACGGAGAAAGTAAACATGCCCAAGTTTCCTGAAACATTTGTCATTTTGTTATGGAAACACATTATCCTCCCCAAAGCTCATAAGAATTGGTTTCTACAATGGAAAAAAAGTGAATGATACCTGAATGTCAGCCAAGGAGAGAGCGAGTCAGTAAGCACCACTCCTTCCTGGTCTCTGCTTTAGTTTCGATCTCCAGGATTCTGCTTGAGTGTCTGCCCTAGCTTCACTTGATGTTGGATGGCAACCTGTAAGCTGAAATAAATCTTTTCCTCTCCAATTTGTTTGGGCCAGCACCTTATCCAAGCAACAGAAAAGCAAACTAGACTAGTGAGTGAAGGTGCCTGCCACCAAGACTGACCTAGCTTCATGCCCAGGGCGATCATCATGGAAGGAGAGAACCAACTCCTACAACTTGTCCTCTGACATATGTACGTATGTCATGGCATGCATCCATACAGACACGCACAAATAAGTGAATGCAACAACTTTTTGAAGTAGAGCAGAAGGTGCTATGGCTCATATTCCACAACATACTCCACTGTCTTCTAGGATGCTATTGCATAATGGAAACTATTTCCTGCTAGATAAGGTTTGTTAATTCCTCCATGCCTCTGTTTCTCTGCCCTGTGATGTAGAGACAAGTTGTCCTTTCTCATGTCAGTTCCAAAACATACTGTAAAATGAAGCAGGAAATCATCTGTGAATCCTCCCCACACACACACAGAGTCACATGAGTCAGGAAAGCAACACACCCCACTGTTGTCAATGGTAACCATGATGAAGTGAAGGGGCATGTTCAGTTTTCCTATAAACAAGCCTTTCCAAAAAAATTTTTTTAACAAGGTGAGTGCATTAACATTCTGGTTTTCAAAGAAAACAAAAATTTAAAGTATCTAACTCAGAGGATTATCATGAGGTTTCATCAAAAATACTTGTTTCTAACTTTTGTGACTCGAGAAATTCCCATAGTTAGACCTCACTAAATAATCATATTGTGGCCATTCTCATCCTGTTGATGATGTCAACCAAGGAAAGGCAAGTATACACACAATGAATAAGGACCCAGCAACAGGAAATAAAAACAAAAGCACCATTCAGAACAGAAGGAAGCTCTATTAACAGATGAGTACTGGAAGACTGTGAAGCAATTGACATGTGTCAAGCCATATGGAGTCTACCTGGGACAGATCCGTAGTGACAAAGCCAGATGAACAGAATTCTGAGGGTGGAGAAGATGTGGCCTGGTAACTAGGCACACTGTAGGAATTAGAATAGATCTAATAACAACCACAGATGTAAGTCTGTTTTCCATTTCAGAGCACAACAAAGCCTTTCCTCTCTGCAATCAAAAGATCTAGCAAGCAGCTGGAAAGGTTGTACAAGGCTGCCAGAAGAAGGCACATGGAAGAGAGAAATGCAGTTGTAAGGACTGATCAGCTGGCAAGAGGTCAGTGCCTCACCTACTGAAATGCTGCAGACACAACACCCCTCCTCCCCATCTTCATTATAATAGTTCACTTGCCTACTCCTCATACTCACTCACTTCTTGGGGGAAGGAAAAACATGGAGGCAAGCTGGCACTCATTTAAGAGCTCAGTAGGTGCCCCTCTGAGGCCTCATTGCCAGTCCTTCCTGCTTTCTCATGGAGGCCCTCCAAGAAGGTTGGGGTGCTGTTTGTAATCAACAAGGGCCTTTGATGAGCTGCCACAGCTTTCAGAACCATGGACAGGGATTGGTTTTTTTGTGTGAAGAGCAGTCTTTATTGAAGCCCCTTGGGTTTTCTAAGTCTGCTCCCATAGATATATTGCTTCATTGGTTACAGTCATAGTGTGCTCTGCTGGGTAATGGGCTCATGTAGTCATTGGTTTATATTTTCATCCACAAAGCACAGCTTGGTCTCAGCTTTCTCTTCCCCACATTCTCCCGCTCACCTCATAGGTTTTCCAAAAGATAGAGAAGCTTATGCAGCATGTGTCTTTATGTGTCATTTTGTCAAGAGGCACAGGGACATTGTCTGCTGTATGGTGTTGGGTGTGTTCCTCAGTATACTGAGCCTTCTCTTGGTCAGCAGCAAATGAGTCCCTGGGAAACATCTCCACAGACTCCCCATCAATTGACTGCCCCTGTCACATGATAGCAGTGATCGTCATGCTCTCATTTATGATGGGATAGAAATGGAAGCAAGGTGGGTGAGATGTGTAAGAACAAGGCTTTGGCTGCCTTCATCCCAGGGTCTGCAAACTGAAGCTCTTGGCACAGAACTATCATGTGGGCCCTTGCCTGTGACTGGGTGCAGATGATCTTTGAGCTGACAAGTGTGGGAAGATGTAAGGACTTAAAGTTCAGAACCAGGAGTTGACTCCAACGTGGCAGGATGAGGGGCAGACTGGAAGGTAACTGAGACCTGCAGTGACACCAGAGTAGTTGCGGGGTGCCACTTCCTACTCACAGGCATTGGCTCCAGAGTTCCTTAGCTCTTTGTCTCAAGCCTGAGCTGAAGATGAAGCCACCATTTGTTTCTAGGGTGGGTTTCTCCAGCTGCCACAAAAAATTAGCATGACTGAAAGCTTACAGCACAGGGGGCTACTTTCTCATCCCTGGAGGTTAGAAAATCAATTGCCAAGGAGAAGATAAGATAGGCTTCATTCTAAGAATTCTTCTTTTATTTTGAAGACAACTGCCATCTCCCTAGTCTGTCACCTCACTTTCCATGGTGCAGAGAGGCAGAGGATAGGACAACCCACTGGTGCCCTTTTGCAGGAAGTTATTAATCTTGTCAGATAAAGGGCTCACGTTTATGAGCTCATTCAATGTTGACTACTCTTTTAGCAGTATCATCACTACAGACAGATTTACTAGAAGGTAAGATTTCTGTATGGGATTTGGGGGACATGAACATTGTCCACAATCACAGGCAAAGGGGCCTTTGAGAATGGGTGTCAATGTTCTGCAAGGTCTGTGCAAGTATAGCATGCTTGATTCATCACACTAGGCACAGGCTGTAAATGGAAGAAAACTTTTAGTCACATGTCTGTGCATTTAGGCAACATTTGTCTAAAGAGTCTGTGGAATAACAAAGCACCATGGTTGAAGTATTTTGCCATTCATTTATCTATTTTCCTAAACATACATTTAACATTTATTAAAATGCTACTAAGTATAGAAAAGCAGGTGTAGAAAATGAACCATATGAATAAGAAATGGAAGCCAGGGCTGGAGACATGTCTCAGCAGTAAGAGTAAATTTTTATTTTCTTGCAGAGGATCCAGGTTCTGTTCTCTGCAATGACGTGGGGTGGCTATTTCACAGCCTCCTGTAAGTCCAGGTTTAGGGGGACCCAATGCCTTTAGCCTCATATCCATATACCCTATACACGCGCGCACACACACACACACACACACACACACACACACATGCATATACATATATGATTTTAGGTTTTTTAATTTAAAGAATAAAACTTCCCTTCAGAGAAATCTTAATCTATAGACAGGCTTTATGATCCATTCTTTAGAAATTGCATAATGCAAGAGTGCAGGGGTGATTAATTCATACCACATGAGATGGAGTGGAGTACACCAAAAGAAAACATTTTAGAGCTAGTAATTAGGACATCAGCAAGTTACTCTTGTGGAAGAAAGTGAAGTGAGAAAGTCATTCACGTAGAGGAACAAAATTCAATGCTCAGGGTTCTGAGTCTGTGTGAGTCCATGTGAGTCTGTGTCATACCGTGTAGCAACCAAAAAAGTGTTGTGAGGTGAGAGTGAAGACAGAAACTAGATTGGGAAAATACTTGTTGGTCATTTGAAGAAGCGTGGATTTCAATTTGTGAAAGATGGCAACCTGTCAAAGAATGTGATTTGAGGAAACAACTCAATTACTCATACATCGAAGAGAAAGAAGGGAATCAGACTGCTTGAGGAGAGCGGGGAGAGAGAAGCTGGGGAAGGAGAAGTGGTAGAAGAAAAGGAGTGCTGCAGAGCTAGGAAGGAAGGTATCCAGGGTGCCTTTGCATGTCATTATACTACATTATAAATGCATATTTATACATTTAAAGCTAAAGTAACACATTGCCTGGTATTGAGGTTGCTTGAGAATGTATGAAAGTCCAAGGGAAGAAAATATGACAGAAGGTAATTTACTGTGACAAAATGGCATTGTCTTCCGTTAATTAGGAATAGAATCTGTTTATTTTCACGGCTTCAGATTCACTGTCTACATTTCCTTAAGGGACTAATTGAGTGAAATCGGCTCTATTCCTAAAATACCAATGGGTTTGAGATACAGGCTTTCTCTGAGTAAGGATCACTCAGAACAGGGTGTTTCTCCACCAGTTTGGCTGTCATCTCAGCTGTTGTTTTCCTCTGACCTTCAGGACACAGTCCATCTGCTCAGTACTGCTTTAGCATCAACAATACAGATGGGATGAGAGGCAAGGGAAAATGCCAGCAATATGGTGTGCTTGCTGTTTTGGTCTTTTCAACGCTTACATGTGTGGGTCTCCTGTTTCCACCCATCTTAACAAGCAGGGTGGAATATAAATCTGCCCTGAGAGAAGATGACCCTGTTTTCCCTTCTTTTATGCACTGCTGTTAATCTGAAGATTTGGAAAAGGTAAGTAGATAGAGGTCTAAGCATTGGCTCTGTGTTCACTAAGTTTCAAGAATATGGAAGACTCTTCACATACGTCCAGCATATCAGAAATGTTGTTTGTGGGTGACCAGCTCACTCAGCTTATTGTATCTAAGCAAGGGAGTTCCAGATGGAGTGGATTACAGCTTCTGGCATCAGGGCTGTGGACAGCAATGAGCTTCCTTCCCCTGTTTCTGTTATGATCCCCAGTTGTTTTCCAACTCTCACAAAGGATGCAAATATGTTTGGACTTTATCATGCGACTTTCATGTAATCTTACTCACCAAGTACTTAAATAATGTCAGTATTATCAAAACAAAGGCAGAGCCAAGTATATTCAGTGCTACCAGACTCTCATCGCCTCTCAGTCCTCATAGTGAAGAGGGTAGAACACATGTGTGTGTCCAGCAATCCACATGTACACACACATCTACTTTTATTTGTGTCAAAGCGAATGTGCTAAAAGCCATGAATTCCCACAAGTGCAGCAGTATCAGCCCAGCCCTGCCACAGTGATCTTTCCAGCCTCCTTTTGATAAATATTTCTCCAAAGAGAAGAAACCTGCCTTTCTATATCTACAATGTTGTTCTGAGTGTGTGTGTGTGTGTGTGTGATCCACGTTTATATCAAAGACAGTGTCAAAATTGCTCACAATTCTGTGAGAACAAATGCAAGATAAAACGTCTTCACAGAGGCTCTTTTGTGTTTCCCCTTGTCACTTTTAATCATCTTGGCCCCTACTTCTATTATTCTGCCTTTTATTGATTGTGTTTTTAATATTTGACTATATATACATACATACATCAGTATAAATACACAGAGGTGTTTGTGCACGTGCATACATTTTCTCTTTAAAACTCACTTTCTCTAAGGATGTACACTTGCGGAAAGATGGAGACAGCATGAGTGGCAAGAGGTACATTCAGTCCTTTGTAGCCATAGTTTCCACATCTAGGTATTTAGCAGAGGCTGAAAAATCCCTCAGAAAACATATCTGTACAAAACATGAGCACAAAGTTTTTCTTGCCCTCATTCACTAAGCAACACAGCACAACTGCTATTCCAACATCCTTGTGTTATACCACATAGTGTAAGCAATCTAGAGTTGCTCTGAAACCTGAAGCTTCTATGTGCTACATCAAATCTTACCCTGTTTTATACAGGCCATTTGAATGTGTTAGCGTTTGGGGGTCATCCATGCTCCAAGGACCAATTCTCCTGCAGAAACAGAAAGGTGACCACATCCGGTGATATGAAATGCTGTTTTTACCTTTCCCCCATTAGTGATGTCATTGCTGTGTTCTGATGTTGCTTACCAAGGCCTCTCGACCTAGCCTCCAGGTGAATTTCCAACTCCACTAAAGCCCTTTCCCTGCCTCTTCCCAGTTTGCCCAGATCCCACGGTATCCCTTTTTATCAATAAGAGGATGCTTGTGTAATGTCAGACCTGAGAAATACATAGAACATTTTATAATTGCAGAAGAAGTTGAGATTGTGTAATCATGGGTGAACAGTGTTAACAACATCTTTGTGTCCCTGAGGAAAGTGGATTCCAGGAATTTGGGGATCCTCAATGATAGGTCCCTGCTGATAAGCTTACATCCTAGGAAAGACATAGGACACACTTAATTTTTCCAATCACAAAGATGTGACTATATGCCAGCAAAGAAAGAGGAATTGAGCAGCAACCCGGCCATTCCCTTTATCACAAAAAAAAAAAAAAGATTAGTGTGGGCATCTATGAAGCAAGGAGCAAAGTTCTAGACTTCTAACTCCAATCTCTTACTGTTAAATAAAGGTGATCACTCAGCTAAATAGTGGGGACATCATAGTTTTCCTCAGAAATATTGGTAGTTCTCAATAACAATTTTCATTCACAAGACCAATTTAGATTTTCTGAGGGGTTCATTAATACAGACAGATGAAATTTTATGTCTGTCAGTGCTCACCTACCTCCTTATCAAAAACTTAAAATTAATCTACCTACTATATTTCTGTTTCTTTATAAACCTGACTACATGGAGCCCATAGTGACCAGCCTCCTGGCAGAAAAGAGAAAGCTCACTCTCCACAAACATGCTAGTTAGTGTTCTCATTTCTGTGATATATAAATAAACAAACATATCTAGGTAGATAGATAGAAAGACAGATAAGACAGATTGACAGATGATAGATAGATAGATAGATAGATAGATAGATAGATAGATAGAT